>VYZM01009247.1:205011-248567 GCA_013398915.1 Dromas ardeola
TTCTCCCCATCCATCCCTCCCTCCCCCCCTCCCTCCCCTTGCAGCCTTACGCCTTTTCAATGCAACTTCCACTGCTTGAAAGATCCTCTCCTATATACCAGCCTACCTTTCCTTTTCAAAACTTCTGCTTAAGTTTTCCCATCAAATATTTAAAAACTTGAACATCCTAAAACATCTATTTAAAAAAAAAAAACAACACAAACAAAAACAAACAAAAAGCCAACAAAACACTAAAACCACCAAACCCAAAAACCAGACCATTACCCTGACTTTCACATTCTGGTTAACTGAGTATTACATCTCAGAAACATATTTTAGGGGGATTTTGGTTTTATTTATTTATTTTTTTTCTTAGAATTTTGTTGTACTCTACAATGTATTTGAGTTCTACAACAAAATAGTAATTTCCAAAGCTACAATTGTAGAAATTTTGTATGAGGCACCAACATTAATTCCACAAGGCAGAGAGGCTGTAACTGTTCTCTGAGAAGATCATGTACGTGTTTGTACACGTGCAATGTGTTTTATTTCAGGACATTCACCTTACCACTCATTTTCCCATATTTGAATATTGTGCAGACGGGTTTTACCCTTAAGTGTACCCAGGGCTGTGCTTTGCATTACCAAGCACATGCAACAGCTAGGTAGAGGCAGACCTTGCACAATCACCCATGAAAAAATCCATGGGCGACTGAAGGCGCACGCGTGACTTCCACTCACTTCAAAGGTTAAGCAAGGCAGTTCTGGAAGACCTTTTTGCCCCAAGTGTGTTTGAGCAGGTATTTATGGATGAGCTGAGTAGGCAGCCCAGCCCAGCAAAGCAACGCAGTTCATACAGGGCGTACAAAACCTTTTTTCAGAACAGCTACACAACTCCTCCAGATCTTGTCTGTAAGCTGAAGACAAAGTCCCTGTACTCCTTATTTCCGATATGGACTCCCCATACAGAAGCCACAGATTTGGGATTTTCTCATGAAATTTGAACACTTAGCTTGCTTCACCTGAAGTTCCCGCACACGCCTTTCTGGAGCAAGCAGCGTGCCGTCAGAGAAGGGATGTGACTGCGCCCTTCATACACAGCGCTGCAGATGGCAGCTCTCCACCGCTCGTAGATCAGTAACAGCCCCAGGCCTGCTATAACCATGTCAACGAAGTGTCGAAAAGTGATAGAGGCACTAACTTCCTGCCAGCGTCTGCTCTTTGCGCCCATTAAAATCAGTATTAATAATAGGCCAATTGAATTCTGTGGAGGAAGTTAAACAAACACTGAGCACTTAATTTATTTTCTTGATAATGTTATCTGCAATTTTCCTTAATCAGTTTATGAAAGGGAAATACGGCAAACAGCATTTAGTTGGTCAGACACAAACATCTATACCTGGGAACATTTGCACCACAAGACACACTCTGTAACAATGACATGATGTCCTCGACACAGAACAGTAATTTTTTGCACTAACCAAATGAGCGCAAGGGTCTCAATCTCCCATTTTTTCCTGGACAGATTTCTCTAAATTCAATTCCCAATTTCCTTTTTCCTATTCCGACAGCTGAACTCATCAAGTCTCTGCTGAATGTGCATTTTTAGTTGGATGTTCTAACTGCAAACAAACTAGAGGGGCAGAATACCTAATTGCCATTAGAAAATGTGATTCTATAACCTAGATATGTATGTACAAATTTAAGAGACTATTAGAAATCATAAGAAGCCAGAAACAGCTCCTAAGAAGCTTTTAACTCCAAGAACACTGAGATTTTCCAAAGTGCTAGCAAATCACTTAATTGACATTTACAGATTATGAAACAAATCAGCTTTACTCTTTGATATTTTTTTCCAGTGACACTCATGTCAATTGAGTGGTCTCAGGAAAAAGAAAATACTGTTCACATGATGTTTTGGAAAAGATTGTTCTTGCTTTTGCTAGCTTGCAGTTTCTCAAATCTCTCTGTAAGTATGTTTTTCCTCTTCTCAAAGATACATGACTCTATAGTTAAAAAGGAGACTGGATGCAAAACAAGCTGTAAAGTGCCCTCTTCCCTAAAAATTCAAACTTCAGTTTTACCTCCGCTGAAAACAAAACACACAGTTCATCTAAGTCCTAAAAAAAAAAAATAAAAAAAAATTTGCTCTTTTTATACAGCACTTACCTCTAAGTCTTGCAAAGTGCTTACAAGAACCGCAGCAAGAAATATATATAAGGCTTCATTCTTACAACAGAAAACCCATACTGACATACCCATTATAGCTTTTGTTGTTGATCCTGATGGTAGTGAGACAGAGACGGCTGGTATTCCAAATGACTATTTCTAGCAGACCGTTTAAAAATAACTTCATACCCTTAACGCCTTGCAAATACTGGACAGAGACAGGAGTCGTATGTCAGTACTGTGATTTTGCCTGCGCTCCTGCAGCTTAGGGTTGCAGAGAGAAACTGAGAAATGGCCTTTCTGCAGTTATGCAGGTTTAACATTTCCTTTCTGAAAGCAGCAGTAAAGTTCAGCCAAAAAAGTTAATCTGTATTCTTCTGAGTGGCTTCCACCTTGGAATTAGTCATAAGTAAGATATTACGGACCTAATAACGTCAACTTACTTCCAATACAAATCTATAAAGTACAAACTTCTGTTAGAAAAAAAGGCAGTTCAACGTGTTGTAAGTGGAGATGCCCATGAATTCTGGGAATATTCAACTATGAGCCTCGGATACAGCTGTCAGCTTACCCTGAGCAGCACGCACGTGGGAGAACATACCTGCCATTCCTTACACTCTGCAGCCCTTTCAGCTCTTCAGCATAACCTCTCTAGCATCTCCGATCTCATACATTTCCTCTCTTGCTTTTATTTGAAAATTCATTACATTCACCTAAGTGACGGTGTTATCCAAAATACAAAACTTCTTTATGAAAGCATCATGAACATGGCAAATATAAACCATTCAAAAAAGGTCTTACACTGTGACATATTACAAAACTCTATTTCTGTTTATGGCAAAGTATTTTATTTTGTAGAAGAAATACTTTCAAATAATACAAAAATGACACAATCATACAGAACTGTGACAAAAACAAGAGAGATGAATACTGAATATGATAACTCATTACCACATCACGACAGAACTCATTACAGCAGTCAGAGTCACGGACCCACAAGATACACCGACGACATCTCACAGCGGTCACTATTTTAAAACGCCAACTGAACCCCCTGACAGAGAAGCCACCAGACATTGCCCCTTTTTATACAGTCACAGAACAATTTAGGGTGGAAGGGAGGTCCCTACCCCTACCCTACCCCCGCTCAAGGCGGGCCTAATGCGACCAAGATGCTCCGGACTACATCCAGTCAAGTCCTCAACCCCTCCATGGACAGAGAGCTCCAACTCTCTGGGCAACCTCTTCCAGTATCTGACCACCCTCATGGGAACACGCTGTTGTCTGTTCGTAGAACACAAGTACTTCTGGTGTCACTGCATGGTAATTTTCAATATGCACTACTATGTAAGGGCCTCCACTGAAAATGAGACGTGAAATTCTGACGAACTGGTCTTTTCAAGTAATGAGCACTGAAAAGCTTGCTGTCCCTAGGCTTTTACCCAAATGCTGAAAGTTTCTTGCGTGACTTGGGTTTTATCTGCATAGTTCCTGAATTGTCTAGTTGCGCCCAAGGAACCCAACACACACCCACCGAAGCTTACTGGCAAAAACAGACTTCAGGATGGTTAGCATGATAAATGCTAAATATACTTTAATTTCACATACGATCAAATCACTTGATGCCTGTAATGATTATAGGCCATATCAAGAAACAGGGAATTCTACTTTAAAATTAAATGTCTGTGTTAATCATCCTCATTGATTAATGCTTTAGGTTTATAATCTTTTTTCCCCCCACTATTTTTTGCCTTGTCTTGGACAAGTAAAAGCAATTCAGTTTCACTTTCAAGTCTTCCTGATTTTTGTCAAGGTAAGCTCTTGTCAAGTATAAGCTCTTGAAACTCACAAAAACACTTGGTTACTTACAAAATATTTGAAAATATTCTGATTGGTTCTGGTAAGTCCATTTAGCTTTTGGCTGTTGTTTTGATTTCCTGACATATAAAAATCTGGAGCCAATTTGACCTTTACTTTAGTTAAGAGACAGCATGATCTTCCTCCTAGGCGATTCCAGCAATTTGCACCTCTTGTGGTGGGCACCTCTCTTTGTAGGTAATGTATAATTAGAAAAATATGAGAAACTCTATTATAGTAGCTTAGTAAAGAAGTATTTTTACATACTTGCAGGATGCAAGGACACAAAACTGGCATTCTCGGGAATTTAGGGTGACAGTCTTTCATTAAAACAAACGGTCACAAGTAAAATTATTTCTTACCGGATTTTAGCTGGTCCAGCTAGCAATCAAGTGAGCTGTACCTTCCAGAATTATACACCTTCCTCCTGGAAAGCATCACTGTTCAACAGAACTTGCACGCAGTAACCTCAATGCACGCCCTTTAGAATTAACATGTGCTTAAGCACCCTTAATGCAGCTGCTTTCTGAAATCAGGACATAAGTACTTTCCTGAATCAGATCAGAATCTTTAAAACTGCAGAAATTACTATAATATTCCCTTAGCGGTCTTTTCACACAGCTGGCTCACATTGCTCTTTTAACTCCCTTTTCATTAAACAGCAAAACAAAGACCTGTCACCCTTTTCCTTCCTCCGTTTAAACTGAGAATCTAGTTAAGAATATAAAGATACTTTTGACACAACTGAAATGAAAACAATCTATTAGTGCACAGTAAGAACATGCAAATGAATTCTGCAATGTTTAACGTCACTTCTAATCAGTGTTAAACACATTGCAGGTGATAATATTTTGCTATAACACAGACAGTGCTAAGGGATACAATGTACATAATAAGCTACAGATAATAAAGCTGAAAAAAGTGACAATTTTAGAACATAGTATTTTCATTTCAGGTATCAGAAACAAAACCAGCTCAATGGTTCCATTCTACTGTATGACAAATACTGAAGAACAAAATTTCAGTCTTAAAATACATCTTAAAGTAGGTATTTTCCTTCAAGGAAAAAAGGCACTATAAATAAATTACACTACAGTGAATTTGCCTGAACTCACTTTGTTTCTGTCTTCCAGCCTTTAAGTCAAATAAAACAGCATAAAAACTGTACACGCTCTTAACAGGATAGTCGATCTTTTATAAAATAAGTTGTCTTCAGAGATGTCAGTTTCACAACAAGGAAAAACCAAGCCTTGTTGCAGTCGCTATTATAAAATATATATATGTATATATATTTATATATATGTTTTTGTTTACTTTTACTTTTTTTACTTTTTTTATTTTTTACAAAACGTGTATATTAGCTTTTGCACAATTTTTTTTTAAAGAAACTTGGCTAATCTAATAACTTCATTAAAATAAAAGCGATAAATACTTCATGTTTTCAATGCAACATGTCATACATCATCAGCCGGCAGAGGAGGTATGTTAATCCTTGGTCTTGTAAAAAAAGCTATCTTCTCTCTGTGATCAAAACAAGATAAAAAAAGTAAGTCAATCAAATATATGCCCACATTTTCTGCCCCCCCTAAGAACACGGTTTCTTTACTCTGGTTAGTGGGTAGTTATTTGTTACTTACATACTGAACTGATGGTTTATTTGAGTACAAGAAACCTACAAAAACTATTAAACCTCACTGTAGACTTTTGGCAACATTCCGTTGAACACAATTACTATTTTTGAAAATTTACAACTCACTGAACATCAGTCACAGTTGACTGTAAGAAGGTTTCACAAGGACAAGCCCCGCATAGGCCCCTTCTGTAATGCAAAGCTCACCCTTGTAAATTTTGCAATAATGTCTACAAAAACAGGAAGAAATAAAGAGACGGCATTCAGAGTCATCTTTTTGCTTCATTATTGAGCAAACAGTACATGCTGTAAAGTAAGTATCCTAAGAAATGGATGTGTGCATATAAAGGGCAAGAATTTAAACAAGGAAGACAGCTTTTGCTTAATTTCTCCATCTCATTTCATTCAATTCCTCTTATCTTTTTATATCTCAGTAGACAAAGCATAAAAATCCCTCTCTCACTACCAGAAACGTAAGATGTAAAAACAACCCTAAAATTTCCTTTCCTCCCCACCTTTGTGAGAAAGACCTTTCCAATATAACTCAAGCAAAAAAACTACATTAAAGGACGGAGGGCTTTTCTATTTCACTTCAGTATTCCCTGCAAAAAAGTTCTAAAAATCTAAACACCGGATGAAATAGTATAATGTAACATTGTAGCTGAACTGTCCTCCACTGCTGCACTAACATTTTCTTACTCTTAATGTTACTCTCTCAATAAAAATTATAAAAATGTTAATGCTGAAGTAATAAAGTCTTCCTGTGAAAGGCACATTTTTTTATCAATGCCACTTGTACACAGAACAAACTGTCAGAAAAAAAATAAAGCTAAGAGAGGGCATGTGAACACATGTGAACACAGATGAAATAGGAAAAAAAAGTCCAAAGAAATGGCTTCTTGAGAGATAAAGTTGGAATATTATTGAGTAATTTTTTGGGAGAGAGTGTTACTAGTAATACATATGTATTACATTAAACAAACTATTTATGCCCACAGGCTTGCACTGAAGAACCGACAAATCATTGGAACTTAATAGTGACTAGACTAAGTTGAATCATGTAAGCTAAGTTTGCACTTGAAGACTTTTTTAAATTTCACGTGTTTTGGAATTGTGAAACTGCAATTTTACCTTAGCTTTGGCTCTCTGCACTACAAATAATTCAAACGAAACTCATGTGTCCAAATCAATATAGTCACATAATAATCGGTTTAAAATTACTGACTATATAGAAGCCACATAGAATTGAAGCTAAATGCTTCAGAGAGCTTTAATCTCTGCAATGAACTGTTGCTATGTTATGCTTTTGCAGTACACATTACCACTTACCTAAAAGTCTGCACCTGAATAGGCTCCTTCTGATTTTGCCCACGCAACTGGTATATTTCTTTTGATGCTTTCTTTAGCATCTTTTCAGCTGCTTGCTCTTGATGATGTTCAAATTTGGTCTGTCTGGTCTGAAAACAAGAACACAATGCCTGAAACGGTCACGTGAATAAATAAAACACAGGAATACCCAAGTTAAAAAAATTGCCTTTTTTTTTTCTCCACTCACAGTAAAAAAAGCACACAAGTACATTGTCTGAAACAGTTGATCATCTAAGAACTACAAATTCCAAAGACTGACAGTATTGTATTGTATTAAATTCATTAAATTTACTGCATCTAGATCTGTCAAACAAGACCTTAAAATAAATTTAGGCTCATTCTTCGTCTCAGATAATCCAATGGCAATTTTGTTTGTTGTGCAGTTTTCCCCACTTTTTGCCTATAATTTCTTTCTCCAAGAAAAGGAAAAAAATCATACGCTTAGGGAACATTCTGAATACTCATAAAAAATGAAATATCAAATCAGCTAAATTTCTTTCAAAGATCAGAAATAAGGAAATTACTAAAGTTAGAATAATAAATACCTAAACAAAAAAAATGCAAACGAAAACACAAAAAACTCCCAAGCCAAAAACTGCCATTGACAAATAGTGCCATGGTCCAGTAATCGTCTTCAAATAAATACAAAGCTTGGTAATAGTCAATGCAATCATTTTTATTGTGCTAACTTCAAGAACATAGAAGCAACACTCATTGTTTGAAGTCCTTTAAAAACAGCTCTTTGTAGCATCTTGTCACAATCAAGAAATTTTGAAATCAGAAGTTTATGAACATGTTGAGCGCTCATCTCATGTTATCATACCTGCCTCTCTGCTTCCTTCAACAAGTTTCGGAATCGCTCATCCCGAAGGACCCAGTGGGGTAGATCTGTCTGCCCTCTGAGTTGTGCATCTTCCAGACGCTGTCTCAACTCTCTTAAAACACATATCTCCTCGTTCAGCTGTCTCTGTCTAGTTCTGGATGCCTGGAGATCCAGCTCCAGGTCTAAGGACGTCCTTGCCATAAGCTCAGCCAAAGATGATCTGCAGGACTGCTGAGTTATTGGGATTCAAATAAAATGCACAACGTTATTATTCTCAACATGGTATACTGGCCTATTTTAGCTATATAGAAGCATACGTTTTCCATACTTACTTCATACACAAAGTTTTGGAGAGATTACTTATATCCCACAGTGAAAGGCTAACTAGCTGCAGGGGTTTTCTGTTCCATACATAAACCTCTTCAATCAATGCTTTCTACTGCCTCCTTTTGGCTTATAAATATTTAACTAATTTAAGTTTATGGACCAAACTTTCATCTTACGATGATAATAGAAGTGATGCAATATGAAGAACTCGTAACCAAGTCATGACATCAGGAAATACTGTACTGAGTAAGATTCCCCTTAAAGGGCTTTATTAAATATTGGGTTTAAGATGCATTCTGAATCAAAATGGGAGGCATGGCTGTCTACTTGCCTACACCAGCACTAAATTAACTTCTACTGACCGGGCTAAGCCATATGCCATTTATACATGAGGCATTAACACCTTACCTGCCCTTCTTTGCCCACTTCTTCTGCAGAATGCAGGGTGGCACGGGGGAGAAAGGAAAGCTTAACCTATTAATTCCTGAACACTTGGGCCTCAAATACTACAATTTGACAGGCTGCATGGGAGGGGAGCTCAATGTTTTACTGTCACATTCGCACACACTTCTCTGGGCCTGCACCCTGCATCATAAACTAGATTTTAAAGATTTAACAAAGTCAACATCTATATCATTACAAATTCAGTCCCTGTTAAACTAATTTTTGTCTGCCACTTTTTTTTTTTCTTTCTCCTCAATAATTCTTCACAACTATATTTCATTTCTCCGTGTCTACCTTTTAGCCTAAAAAACCCAAACCACACCCAAAACATGCACACACCGTCCCCCCGCCACTACAGAAGCCTCATACATTTCCTAAAAACATCAGAATGTACCAGTAGACATCTAAAGCTTAGGTATAAAAGTACCAGTGTTCTATCACCTTAGTGAAAAGTAACAATCAGTTTCCTAGGTATACCTGCTTATACCGTAGAGTACGCCTCTCCAACGTATTCCGGACGAAAGGGGACTTCCTTGGCAGCGTTGAACTGTCACTGTCACTGCGATACAGCTGATTAGAAAAGATATTGAAAATATAGATTGCTTACAAGGTTGTCTACATTAAGAAATCTGGATTTTTTTTTTTTTCTTTTGAGATTTATTTTTAGAAGTACACTGAAACTTTCTTGTTTTAAGCAAATGTTTTTTTCAGCTTTGGTTATTTATAGATATTTGTATATAATAGTGCTCATACTGTGTAGTTACAACAATTCAAGAAAACTTCAAAATCATCAATGTTTTACTGCAAAGTTTCATCAAGCATTCTACTAAGAATCCAGTAAAATGTAACCTAAAAAAGGGGGAAAGGGGAGTTAAAGACAATATATTTCTTCCTAAAGCATTTGCTGTCATGGGCACAAACAATACAGCCTCCCACTTCCCCCCCCTCCCCCTCTGATTTTAAGTAAATGCAGATTAAGTGAGGGTGTTTAACAATCTTTTCCTTTTTACACCATCTTTGTTTTGGTGCATGAGTGTGTTTTGCTCACATTCCCTATATCACAAACAGATAAAAAATCCAGAAATCAAACTAGAGAATTTGAAGTGGTCCACAGATGCACCGTGTGCAATTTAAGTAAGAGAGCAAAAACCAGAAAATCTTAGTTTAGGAAAACGCATAGAAGTTAAAAATCATTCCTGCATTTTCAAACTCAAGCTCTCAAAAGCTTATGAAAGAGTACAATTAAAGCTACGTGCATTCCAACAATATTGCAAAACCAATACCCACGTATTGATGTGCAAAACTATGCGCCAACTGCGTGTAAGACTTTTGCCATTGAACACAGCAACCACCTAACACGAGCTTGAAAACTGTTGCACCAATCTTCAACTACTTGCACCAGTGCAGCCAGGAACCCTAGGTGTCACTGTAACAGGCATCCTATGACTGACATTCATGGCAGCCCCCAGAGTCATTAAGAATCATTCTGTGATTCTGATTCCCAAACTTTTAGGGTCCTGAAAATTAAACATGGCTTCTAAGCTGTTTATACAGCTCATTAGACAGCATTGTACCTCTGTAAAATCAATCACCCTAGCCTAACATCTAAGGTTGCCAGGGAAAAGAGCTCAATATCTAATTTGTCATAGATTTGTAAATTTTAAATGAAATAAATTTGGGTTTAAAGTATTAAAAAAGAACCAGGGGACCTCTTCCGCACTGCAATATTTAAAATCAATGAAAGATTATTCATTAGTATTAAACAGTAGCGTTTGTTTCTTATAAATTTAATAAAGTCTTAAGAAGAAATTATTTAGAAATGTACAAAATACTTGTGGGGAGCACCACCCCCTCCCCTTTCTTTTTAAGGCTTACTCACTCTGCAAACATATTGACTTCGTGCTCCAGGCGAGAAGGTCTGGGAACGAACAATAGTGCTACTGCGAACAAAAGCAGAACCCCGTGGCCTGCGGCTAGTTCTCTCTTTTGGAAGAATAGCACCTTCTTCAGGAAACAGATCCTCAGTGTTAGTTTCCTTATCCACCTAAAATTTCAATAAAGGATTCTTTTTTTATTATTTTTTCCTTATTTTCTCTTTCTCACCAAGAACAATCAGATATTTCAACAATATCGAAAGTAAACAATTTGCCCTGCTAGCTAGGTTCAAGTTTTAATGAGCACTGAGAACAGAAGATGAATCGCCTCACTTTTTAAAAAAGTTTTAAAACTATGTCATTCGAAATTATAAGATTACCTTTCAGAAGCCTTTGCTGGAACAGTAACAATTATGAGATGCAGTTATAAGGTGAATCATAGCTGCAGAGCACAAACACTGCATTCAGCATTGGCAACTGGGCATTAACCAAGCTACCACCTGATCTTCAGCCTCAACAGAAGAAAACCGAGTCACCTTTCAATAAGCAAGGTGACCCTGAAGCAAGCCAACCACCTTAAAACTGGAGGAAGTCAAATGAAGAGAAGAAACTCAACAAAAGGGAACTGACAGACTGGTAAAAATTATACACAAACACAAAAATATCCAGAAATACAGAAAACAGATGTTACTCTAGCAAAGCTCCTAAACTTTAAGAGAACTCACTCCTCAATAGGAGGTATGATCTTCCCTAAAGGCACACAAACGGCTTATGTTCCTCTACTTCAGTGGAAGTGTACTGATTTCAGCTTGTTCAGGATTATTTCAGTGTCTCATATCTTGAATACAAAAGATTTTAAATATCAGTTTCAGCACAATTGTTCTGAAAATTTCAGCTGTATTTATTGTATCACTGAAACAGCAATGCCAGTCCTAAAACATTAAGCTTCTTTCTTTACAATTCCTTCAAAAATTGTTATTTCTAAGAGCACCGGAATTTGATCATGATCTTCTCTGTTACAATTTCATGTCAACGCAGACATTGATACGAGTGCACATTTACATATTAGATAAAGGCCACACTAAAAATACCTTCCCTCTTGATGTAAGAAAACTAATTCTGTCCAGAAATAACTAGCACTCAAAAAAAAAAAAAAATAGCCAGCCCTAAAGAGGGTATTTTTAACAACTCAAAAGACATGCCGCTGTCACAAAGGCAGTGCCCACAAAGGGTTGTTAATGGCATTTCTGATTCTTTTCTCTCCTGATCCATTTGGACTCAAACTCAAGGAGCAGCAGTAGCATACTGTGTGCGCACCAGGCAGCATGGCAGTTTCTTCTCTCATTACCTTTAGTGGTGGAGGCTGCATTTTTCCAGAACTGTACTGGCCTGCTTGAGCTGCAAACACGTGTCCAGCTAACGAATCCCCGCAAAATGGCTCTGGATAAGGAGGACTAGTCTGGGTACAATTACTGCATCCACTGTCAACAGATTCTGCTTGCCAACTCCTAAAGGCAGAATATCACAAAAATTTTGTAGGTATTAAAAAAAACCTCATACAATTATGCGTCACATTTATGTATTTCGTTATCCAGGTCAGCATGTCATTTTAGATCACTATTTCTCCAATAAAAACCCCAGCATTTTGAAAGGGAGAACATATCCCACTTGCATTTCTGCAGATACACAGACAAGCAAATACATTCCATGCAAAAAAAATAATAATAAAAAAATCACCTTCCCTAATTTTCTTAAAGCATACATTCTAGTATTTATAACAATACTAAGAAAACAGTAACAAAACCTGATGCATTACGGTCTAAACAAGAGGTCTGTGCGGTGGGTGGGGAACTGGCTGACAGGCCGCACCCAGAGGGTGGTGGCAAATAGCTCCTTTTCAAACTGGCAACCTGTCACAAGTGGGGTCTCCAGGGGATCGATATTGGGCACAATGTTGTTTAGTATCATCATAAGTGACCTGGATGATGGGATCAAGTGTACCCTGATGAAGTTTGCAGATGACACCAAACTGAGTGGGGAAACAGACACTTTGGAAGGGAGAAGACCCACCCTGCAGGAAGACCTGGATAATAAGCTGGAAGAGTGGGCTAACAAGAACCTTATGAAGTCCAACAAGGACAAGTGTAAGGTCTTGTCCCTGGGAAAACATAATCCAGGAGTGCAGCACAGGCTGGGATCTACCTGGCTGGGGAGTAGCTCTGTGGAACGGGACCTGGGGGTCCTGGTAGACAACCACCTCAGTATGAGCCAACAAGGTGCTGCTGCTGCGGCAAAGCAAGCCAACAGGATGCTGGGTTGCATCAACAAGGGCATCACCAGCAGAGACAAAGAAGTCATTATCCCATTCTACTCAATGCTTGCCAGGCCACACCTGGAATGCTGTGTGCAGTTTTGGTCCCCGCTATACACAAAAGATGGGGACAGGCTGGAGAGGGCCCAGAGAAGGGCCACCAAGATGATCAAAGGACTGGGAAGCCTGCCATATGAGGAAAGGCTGAGAGAACTGGGCTTGTTCAGCCTTGAGAAAAGAAGGCTTAGGGGGGACCTTATCATCATGTTCCAGTATTTAAAGGGTGGCTACAAAGAAGATGGAGACTCCCTTTTTACAAGGAGTGACAAGGAAAAGACAAGGGGTGATGGGTACAAGTTACTCCTGAGGAGATTCCGACTGGACACAAGACGAAAATTTTTCACAATGCAAACAACCAGCCATTGGAATAATCTCCCCAGGGAGGTGGTGGATTCCCCAAGATTGGACACTTTTAAGGTTCAGCTGGACAGGGCGCTGGCCCATCTTGTCTAGACCGTGCTTTTGCCAAGAAAGGTTGGATCAGATGATCCAGAGGTCCCTTCCAACCCGGTATTCTATGATTCTGTGAAGAAGAAAAACGCAACTCAGGTGACAAACCAGGAGTATTATTAATGATGAAATAACATTGTAATAAACCTTGAAATAGTAAGAGCTGCACGCATGCAGCACGCAGGTTCACTCCATAAGCATTGCAATGCGTATCTTTGACATTTTCCCATGTCACCACAAAATTATTATTTTTTTTTAGTACAGTGCTGTTACAAACCCATTACAGTCATTTCCTTAGCAAAGTTTCTATTTGATAGAATGTTTTGCCACTCCCTACATTCCAAGTCCTCTAAACTTAGCCAGCTATTCAAGTAAGGTTTTTTCCTGTTTGCATATCATCACATAATAGCAAAATTTTATACTTGTAACACTAACAGGGAGCAGATCTCAGAATGAGGACCTGCCGTTTCTCCAGCTGTATTTCAGACTATACCAATGGTGTAAATATCATTCGGCTGTTTGATGAGGTATTTAAACTATTATTTGTACCTTTCTGATATGGCTTCTGCTTGGTCTTCCTTTCTTTCCATCTCCAGGATTTCCTCCTCTGTGTACTCCAGTTTCACTCTCTCTTCTGCCAATTCTCTCTCAACTGCTTCCAGCTGGGCAGTGGTCCTAGCTAACAGGGCTGTCACTGCATCCTGAAAGGTAAACTAGACTTCAGATAAAACCATTTGAACAAGCCATTTTATTTAATGTACACTATTCAGAGAAAATACAATAAAAACATAGCCATTGTATGTTCCTTAAAAAAAAAAAAAAACAAAACACAAAACAAAAAAACAAACAAAACATCTGCCCTCAATCTTAATGATCAAAAAGTACGTGGCGTTCCATGAATTAAACTTCTCACAGAAACTGGGCAGACTTTATCTCACTGTGGAGCATCATCCAGCAAGTTAGGTCAGAAAAGACCTCTGGAGGTCACCTAGTCCGATGTCCCGCCCAAAGCAGGGACAGCTTCATAGCCACATCAGGTTGCTCAGGGCCCCCACAAGGGCTTAAAAATCTCCAAGGATGGAAACCGCACAGCCTTTCTTGACAACCTCTTGCAGTGTGGTGACAGAAATTTTAATTAGTTGGACTGGAAGCATGCATACAAACACACACAGAGTACTATTTCAAGCACCTGTCCAGATGTGATCTAGCTTTTAATTATTCCTTTAAAATCCAGTTCTTGCCACAAGAACTAAATTAAGGTATCAACACCTGTGCACTTTGAAAACAAACTGCACCTGAGATAAGATCACAAACAACCACCCAGCAGGTCAAATAAAGTAAACAAAACGCTTTTTCAGAGCCATACTGTTTTAACTGTAGTTACATTTCCAGAAGACCGGGGAACACTTTCTTCACACTGGTTTTTGTTCTTTGCTCTCTGGGGGTCGGAACCAGTGAAGATCTGAACAGAATACCAGTGAAGCTGCATCTCACCCGAACTCTCTGCATCAGTCAGGTTTATCTGAGCAATGCCCTGTAAGATAAAAAAAAAAAAAAAAAAAAGCATTGACCACAGTAAGATAAATATACATAGCAGGATAGATATATTCTCATTTGAAGAGTATTTTACTTATAAGTAAAAACCCCACTTTATCGAATACTAATAGTGCCTCTTAAAAAAAGACAGTTTTGTTCTTTTGTGTTATGATGTCTAAGATACTGAATTTCTTGCCTCTTGCTTACTACCAGAAAGGATCAGAGTAGATACTTAATTTTTTTAAGTTGAAAAATAAAATTTCTATGACTGATGTGGATATGATTGTTACAGCTGACAGCTCTTAATAATTTTATTAAAAATTTCTATCGATTACATATCTGATTTTTATTAATCCGTTTTCTTTTGAAAGAACTATATTCTGAGATACCTTTCCATTCTCTGATCCTCAGAGGGATCTTCCAAAGAGAAAAAAGCGTCACATAAAACAATTTTTTTTTCTGCCTATTTATATCCTAAGTTAGTCGAACGAGTCATTAAGCCATTTTTCCACTTTCCAAGCCATCCTCACATGTCCCAGATTCAGATGAAAACAGGTTTAATGAAGGCTTCCCACTAAAAGTATTCACCACTTTAAAGTAGCCCTACTCCATCAGATGGTGTTCATGTAAGAAATTTATGAGTGGTGTTGACTAAATGAAAAAGAGTTGTGAGCAAATCCATGCTGTTTGTTTTGTATTTGTTTTTTTTTCTAAATCAGTTCACTAGCTAGGCCTAGCTATGATTTTATATTAACTATCCTTTAATTACTGCTTTTGGCTTTATCTGGCTATCTCTACAACCTGTTCATTCCATGCAATCAACCACATGCTAAGAATGTTTTCAGTTATATCACTGGAAAAAATCATGTGAAGTGTTTTAATCTCATTCTAACTGTAAAGGCAGTAAGAAATGTATACAGAAATTGCATTCATCTTTAACCAGGTAAAGAAACAGTTAATTAGAAAATAATAATTTTAAAAAATCATGTATTGTTTTTCCAAGACAAATGTTCCCCAGGGCTCTGTTTAAACAGGTGTATAAAGGACGATGGAGAAAAGTTTTTGAGACTAACAAAAGAATGTCACATCAGGATACAACATCTTACTGAGAACGTCATTTTATGTCAGTATATTGGATGCTACAGAAATGCCTTTTCTTTTACATATAGAACAGAGATATCTTCTAATTATCTACTTAGTTCTAACACAGTATAAGAAAGAAACATGTGTCGAATACTCACACTTCTGCATTAGATTTGGAAAACATTTAAGACATGCTGGGTTTGGTTTTAGGGGTAGAGGGGAAAGCTGTTTTCCTGTCACCAATATTGGAAAAAACATATGTGGACTCTTAAGATGTCTGACACTGCCCTACACACCGCATTTATTAAGCCGCAAAGAAGGCATGCCAAAGAAGCTGTTACTACGAAGTGAATGATTAATTGGGTAGAAAAATCACCATCAAACCCCATTAATAATTATCAGTACCGAAAGGACTAATTAATATTTCACCTCCACCTCAAGATTTGGAGCTCGCTCAAAAGGATGAAGAAACCAAGATGGGTCTGCTAGCGGCCTGTCACGTGCCTGCTCTGACGCATTTGTTAACAACTTGGATGGCGGAATAAAAGTAAAAGCTGTTATGAATTTCTCAGTGATGTCCAACAAAGGGATTGCAAAATTTATAAGAAAAGGATCAGAATTTAAAATGATGTTAAAAGAAAATTGGACAGATGTTCTGAAATAAAAACCAAAAAATGCAAAAAGATAAATGTTACACTTGAAAAGAAGAATTCAACTAAATTAAGACACAGGGAATAACTGGTTGGTCAGGGCTGTAAAAGAAATGATTGCGAGGAAGGCAATCACATTTCTTTGACGTTTTAACATGAGCAATATATGCTAATCATGGAAAATAACAACTCCATTATCTCAACATTGATGAGGCCACCAGGGAAGAAATAAGCCAACTTAAGGAAGTACAGTTTCACAAAAGCTGTAGGAAAACAGAAAGAGATATTTAAGCAAGGCAGGGCATATGAGTAAAAAGTTGAGGAAGGAACGGAAAGACCATCCCGTGAGTTTAGTAGATTTACTTCTCACATTTAATTTTTCTTTTTTCCCCCCATTCCTTGTTACGTAAAATATTTGTATAACTTAGGATAGACTCCAGCCTGACTTCTGCATTTAGGAAAGCATTAAACTGGCATAATCTAATTGAAAAGAAAGCAGTCGTCAAGAACTTCAGAACTATATGGATGATTAAATAGATGGAAAAAAACCTGTAAACTCAGTGGAAGAGACTTTCGAAAGAAAATTACAGAGGCCATCACAGCAGTTTCAAAGAGAGGTAGCAAATGATTTCTCAGTTTGAGGAAATGCTTGTTTTCAATTTACAGCAAAAGAGGGCAACAATCGTAATCTTTAAATACATACTTCAATGCACCTACCTTAAGAAACTGTGGCATTGTTTCACTCTTTTTGAGCAGCATTTCTAATTTACCCTAAAGTATGTTACGAACTACTGTAAACAAAGATTCTTCTGACAAAACTACACGAAGAGTATGAAAGAAAAAATTCCTACCAACATAACCTGAAGACCTATCATTTTTTGCTAATTCAGTAATAGCAGTTAAAATAAAAGCGCCCTAAACTTAGGTGCACTTCTGTCAATATGAAGACGCTTTACACTGAAATAGCTATTTAGCTTCCTAGAGGAACAGGCTGTAACAGGATAAAGCATTTTACACCAACATATCCAGCCCATTCTTGGGATGGCTTCTCTTTCATTAGGCTGTAGTGCAAAAATGACAAAACTTCCTACTGTACACATGATCTTTGGTCTGCTTCCATCAACATTAAGACTGCTCTTTATAGAAGACACTACCCTAGTTTTAAAGGTGGACTAACAAACATGCATTCTTGACCAGGTTTGCTCAAACAAATACCTCTTATCCATAGTCCAGCACAACAGTAAGATGCCTGTACCTCTTAACTACTTTGATCGGCTTACAAAAAATTTTCACTAACCCATTCAAGCCCCTCACTGAAATGCCAGCCCACTGACCTCAAAATAACCAGGACATCAGCCCCAGGGCAGATTTATATAAGCGTATTTACATTTGACAATAGGTAAATGAAGCTAACATTTAACACATCTAAAGTTAACATAGTTAACACATGTAAACTATTTAAACAACGGCTACATTTATTTGTATGCACCTACATCAGATATCTCAATCAGTTTAAAGTCAAAGATGTAACAGAAATCTGCCTGGACCACTATTATTCTGCAACAAAGTTAAAACTGATATAATCAATAGTCTTCGACAGCTGTTAAATAGCAAGAAGGGGTTTGTATTTGTTATCATTTTATTAGGGAACTATTTTACAGATAATGGTTCATCATGCACACGTTACAGTGCCACGCAGAAACAGAAGTCTTGACGACACCACAGTCTAAAAGCTTCAGATGAAGCCTTTGGGGAAAAGTTCTAGTTTTACACAATGCTTTACCTCTTGCACCAAAATTTAGCAACAGCATATTTTTCAACTTTCCCCAAAGCAGACAGTTGTTAGAAATACATTAAATAATAAAAAAATTAACTCCTTATCTAGCAAATACCATGGCAATGAATGTAAACCTTGTATCAATTTTCACCATGCCTCTGCAATGTAACAGTAAACAACAGTACAGACAACATTATTTTCAACACTGCTTAAAATGCTCCAGTTCTCAAACTCTGCTCATTTTGCTAATTATTTCCAAGACTTTATATAACCTAAAATGCACATATTTCAACTTCTTTAAAAAAAATCACACCTTTTTTATTACCAGAATCATACTTACGTATGTGAACAAAGACACATGAACACATAACTCTATCAGCACCTCTTATGGAAAAACAGTCTTCACTTTCTCTTTTTAATCTTAAAAATTACTCCTCAAGTAACTTTAGTTTCCCATACCACAGGGCTTTTAAGAAAAAGGACCACTTACCAATAGTTCTTCTTGTTGCTGATGGTCAACTGAACAGATATACAGCTGCAGTGACTTTAATTTCAAAACACTTGAATGCACGGGGATTCGGAAAACTTCATTAAATATTAACGGAGTTTGGAATTCCAAAGCTCTAGAGCAGTAAGTGGTTGGTGTGCCTGACTCAAGTGGTGGCAAATAAACTCTCACATGACTGGGAACAGCAAAATAGACAAATAGCACAATTCAGACAAAGAAAGCTATTTTGCATTTCTCAAAATCAAGTTAAGCAAAAAACATCAGTGTAACTTCTACACTAAGAATCTGCTCTGGAATCTCCTTGTTACAGGAATTTACTTCTTATTCTTAACTCAGAAGAACTGCAAAGCTGATTTGGAAACTTTTTTTTTAACTTGGTTCTTAAGCAGAGGCACCAAGTGCCACTTGAGATGCCCTGAGGTATCCAAAGCATCTACATGTGGCTAGAAAATATGACATAGGATCTATGGGAGAACTACAGCCTTCCTGAGCAGCAGCAGCTGGAGGCCAGGTGCTATGCTATGGTATTTCAAATGGAAACACATGCCTATGTTTAGGCAACTGAATTGCCCTGTAAGTGTCACACATCCATTCCTTCCTTCCACCCTCTAAGCATACCTCCCCCCACCGTGAAGAAACTCATCCCAAAAGGATGGCAGAAAAGTCTATGATGATTGCATCCATCTGCCATCTTAAAAAAACAAACTTAAATATCTGGTACCATCTCATTTGAGACGCCAAGCCAAAAATCAAAATCCACAACCATTTTCATCGGACAGAAGGCAGCAGATCTGCTTAGAGAAGTGTTTCTGTGTTCTCCCTCTCCTGACTGCCTGTCCAGCCCCTGTAATATCCTATTTTTTGCCATACCTTCCCTTGTGTCAGCAAACAGCTTCATGCAGATTAGAAAACTTAACTGGGTTAAAAAGATAACCTAGCACAAAAAGACTCAAGGATTCAAAAAAAATCCAGCTCAGAGGGTCACTTAAGTTGACTACACAGCTGCATGAACTCTTATGCCACCATCAGAGAGGGCTTATTTCCTTTTCTAATCACAAGGCAACATGGTTGAATCCTACTCAATACTCACTTTTTTCCCCCCATCACATGTCCTTGCACTCAGATTGAAAACAAAGCAAAAGACCAACACTGATGCACTGACCTACATGAAGAATTTCCACTAGAGGTTTCTAGGGTTAGCAAGATCAAGTATTCTCAACAAAGATCAACTCATTCCATGAGACATATGTCAATTTAACAACTCCCACAGAATGAGTTATTTTACAATACAATGTTATCACACCTCTATTTTCCACAGTTTTCAAACAACCTCTCCCAGAGATAAAGATCAACAATTTGCATGAGTCAAATTTCTTTAAAATATGTTAAGATACACATCACTAGATAAGACTATGTTTTATGGTAACATTGCTTAGTTTGTTCTAATTAATGTTTCTTAAATAATGGCAATGTTCTATATAATGCAATATGGAATTTGAGTAAGTAGCACAGGCTGCCAGATGTTAAAAAATTCAATTGTTTGTACTGATTCCCAGCTTGGATTTGTGTTAAAATTCTCTTCAGAAGGTGTTTCACAGATATTCAAGGAGAGCTGTAATGGCCACAAAAGTCTGCAGATGTCCTGGTTGTGTTTTTTTTTTTGTTGTTTGTGTGTTGTTTTGGGGGGTTTTTTGTTGTTGGTTTGTTGTGGGGTTGTTTTGGTTTTGTTGTTGTTTTGTTGGTTTTTTGTTGTTTTGTTTTGTGGTTTGTTTGTTTGTTTTTTAAGATAAATGGCAAGGTATCTCTCTTACTGATCAATATAGATGTGACCATAGGAATTTGAGAAAATTACACTAAACTTTTTCTGGGATAGATCATAGATAAGCTGTAGAGGAATTGTACAGGAAATAATATTTCTGGAATACTGTAAATAACGTAGACAGCTTTTTGGCCAGAAGGCATGTGGTGATGGAAGCATTACTTTGATGTTTTTGAAGAAACTTTCCTGTACATAATAAACATAAGAATATGGGTCATTACAGACTACACTAGTTACCTGACCATTATGACCGAGATTCTATGCAAGGGACACTTTGTGTCCACAAAATTAACCCTTTCTTCTCGTAAGCTAAGACATACAATCTTCTCCAAAAATGGCTTAATTTTGCATGAAAGCAAATAAATTTATGGTATTTATGGTTGTGTCACAGAACAAGCAATGATCAGACTTTGGGTGCAATTTAAGCTTACATTTTGCAGTTTTCTTTAACAACTAGAGTATTAAAGTTCTTCAGCTGCAGTACATGGACTAACAGACATTCGCTTCCACTGTCATGCCTGGAAAATAAGTTTCTTGTATTAGTCACCAAGCATCAATACTTTGCTTAAGAGATAGAGAAAAAAGACTTAAAGAATGTGAAAGAACCTTTTGCTATTAAACAAATCTCTTACACAAATCAGTTTGAATCAAAAGCAATTACAAATCTCACGCTGATAACAGAACTTTATTAGTAATATTATCTACAGTAACAAAGTTATCAGAACTACAAGAATTAAACATTATTCAATTTGCAAAGAATAATATTCCTTACTCTTGAACAGGTTTTATAAAATACATTCCTTGGATTAAACAGTTACACCACATGTGTGTGCATGCGCACGCACATGTGTACATATCTGTTACATTAGAAAAGTCAGTCTGCATTATTTTCATGGGTTAATGTTAATGAAAATTAACTAAAAAAAACCCCTCTATTCTCTCATATCAGCATGAACTTTGAAATGGAACTAACAAACCTGGTTGAGATTTGAGAAGTCCCAGGCTTGTGAATTTCCAAGGGGTAGAGATGATTCTGGAGGGTTGTCTAAGATACAACATCCTGCCTTGCACTGCTATCATCTGCCTTTCCACGCTACTCCCACTACTAACAATAGCATGCCCTAAGCCCAGAATTTCAAAGCTGTATTTGGGAACTGTATTTGTATTTGTGTCTCTTCTCTTGTGACTTTCGTAAGGTAATCCTTCCTTATATGGCATAAAAAGATCTCACAGAGACATATCCCTATATCCATACTCACACTACTGGCCAAAACAATGAAAATAAATGCTACTGAAAGAAGTAATGAAGGCTCTTTTATCAGCCAGCATTGAAAGGACACTGAATGAACCATGGTTAAGGCATATACCCAGCACAAAGCAGCATGTGACTGACTAATCCGTACATTCAGTAAACTTTGGCTTTCAGTTCAGAAACTTCTGCAGTTAAGTTTATTAAAAAGTTAAAAACCCAAACCAAGAAAACTAGTGAGCAATTCCTGCTGAGTTGACACAAAGAAAGCTGAGTAACACTACTCACAGAAATCCAACATGTATTTGTGGTTCTTCATTACTGGCAACATCACCATAAACAGGCTCTTCCAGATCTTCATTCCTGCAGGAACAGAAAGTACTGTAAACTACATACTGACCTAAGCTGTTAAAACATAATGAAATGAGCGGTTGTTTTGCGATTTCTGGATATAAGCAATTGTTTGGTAATACAGGAGGGATTGGTACTACAGAAGGAATTGAGAAATCTATTTAAAAAGACAAAAATGTAGTAATTCACAATTTTAAAAATCGAGGTTTTAGAATACCTCTTTCAAAATATTTAGTTTATTTTAATATTTAATCTGCCTCCTGTTTCTCTTTAGCATCCTCACAACTTTATTTTCTTCCCAGTTACTGTTTATTGTGTTAAAACAATTGTATAAAGTAACCACAGCTTTACCCATACTTCAACCACTTGGTTAACCTACACATTTTTAGATTTTCAGCAGTTCATATATTTCTTCCTTGCAGTTATACTTTTATCACACGCGACTCAGAATTGTAAGTCACACTCTATATAATTTTATATTGTTATAGATGGCTGAAATAAAATTACTGATTTATGACTAACAAGCTGAGGAAACTATCAAGGGAAAAGTATATGGTGTTAAAATGTTAGACAATAAAGCAAAAGGGACTTGGCACTTGTGAAGATGACAGTGGAACTACATGTAAAAAGCTTCTTTTCTCTAAAACAAGCAACCTAATATTCTTATGTTACTGAGAATTAGCAATTTTGAAAGCGTACTCAGAAATTTACAACTAATTCTTTTGGACCGTGTGGTAGAACAGGAATAGTTCCAGTTTATTATGCATTTATACACCTGACCTTTTGCTTAAAGCTTCAAACACGCCACTGTCACTAGCCAGTGAATGATCTGAGAGACATGCTGAAACTCGCCTGGCTCTCCTCTCCGATCTTCTCCCACTGTCTCCTCGTAGGGTTACAGCTGTCATGGAGAAAAAAGCGAAGGCAACATTAGCACAAGGCAACCTCTTAAAAATCAAAAAAGAAACATTTATTGTATCAAAACTAGTGGAAAAACACTTGGCACAAACACAGTTCATTGCTTTTTCATCTAACTTTGAGTTAAAAACCTAGAATACAATCAACCGGAAATTTTCTGCAGGAGAATAAGGAAGGAAGTTTGTGGCTAATTTCTCCCTGACAAGACTAAGTATAAACCAATTGCACTGTTATTAAATGCTTTTCTGGTGGGATAATCCCTCCTGGAGGAAGACTTACATTAATTCAACATATGTACACATGATATCCTAAACTTTTAAGATTTACCTACTGAATATACAATAGGCTGAAAACAAACACAGAGCCTAATTCTTTTAAGAAGTTATCTGATAACACAATGTGAGGTTTTGTTCTCATTTGTTTCCTAATACAAAGTCTCAAAGCATACTGTTTATACCACCACATAATAGCAGCTTTTATTTACAGTCTGAGAGGCATTATCAAAAAGAACCAGAGCTTTCCAACTCTCTGACTACTGTTTTTTCAAATTCTTGGTGAATTACTTTGAAAACTGACTGGGGGAGGAGGAAGCAATATTCAACCACCTCTTCCACCCTTTCCTGAATCACCAGCAACACCATAAATAGCAACTCAGCAATCATTTTCATGTTGTAAGTGTATCAACAAAAATGATGTTACACATCAGGTTTTGCACAGGCAAGTAGGTATAGCAGCTACCAGTCCTTTAAAATACGTGCACAAGCGGTAATGCTCAAGAATTGCATAGGTAAGGTTTTGACACTTCAGTGACAGCTCGTAACTTGAGGTTGTTCTCTTTCGCATCCTAGAGAGAACCATTAAACAGACTCGTGGAAGTGTGCAGTGAAGAACTTTTTCCAGCTTTCCCCCCATTTGCTTAAGGCTCAATGACTGTCCTCAAAGCAGAAAAGCGACGGCAAAGAGGTGCCACTTCAGAGGTAGGGAAAGCATCTTATTTGCTTCTACCCACGCTTAGAAACTTAACAGAAAACATGGAAGTATTCCCAGTTTCAGCAGACAGCATTTGGAGTGACAGTAGCACAGAGTGCATCACACAGGAGGCAAGCACCAGCTGACATGTACTGCTTACCACCCCTGACTAAGGATGAAACATGCCTTACTCAAAGTAAGCAACAATTCGTTAAGTATCTCTGTTACATGTTATCTTCAGGCATCAAAAATAAAAGGCTGGTACCCAAACACTAAGTTTCCTTCAGCAGAGCACCAGCCAACAGCCTGAGCTCCACCTGCAGAGCCCAGCTGAGGTCCACGCAATTGAGCCACCCCTCTGCATGGGACCCATCTCACCTCCCACACAAGCACCTCCAGAACAGGACATCAGGATTTGAAACTTCATCAAACACCTCCCAAATTAACACAGTCACACCACCGCTGTCAGCGGAGGCATCTGGCCAAGGTTAGCTTTAACCCACTGGCAGACGAGATGCACTGAGTGCAGCAGTCCTGTGCCAGCCCAAGGTACGTTCCTTTTATCAGGGCACCAACAGCACAAAATCCCAAAAGACATTCCAAAAAACCACAGGGTCCTGTTTGGAGCTAAAATTTCCTGGTTCTGTCCCAGAATGTCCCAAAAAACAAAACAGATGTCCCATAAACAGAGCCAGCGCTCTTGTTGTCCCTTTGGATCCGTAAGTAGCCCTGTGGACTTCCCCTCCAAATTCAATGAAGGATTTAGACATCTCCAGCTATGCAGCGAATTTATCTGCTGACCAGGGACATCACCATCTCCATTTGTCTCTGCACCTGGAGAAAGAACTACCCTTTCCCCCCTACAGATGACAGCATCCCATCTTTACTGTCCATCACACCTCATGGTGCAGTATAACTCATTTCATCCTCACCGCAAATGAGAGGTAAGTTCTAGCTAACTCACAGAAGGCAAAGAAACTGTGTTTGAACCATGCTCTCTTCCATATCACTTGTACAAAGTGGTGGGTTTGTTTTGTTTTATTTTGCTTTTAAGACCTTTTAATTTAGCGAGCCCACCTCCATGAGTCCTGTCACTGAGTATGCAGAATCAAAACTAGCAGTCTGTAGGGACATTTTTCAGTATCAAAATTTCACAATAATTTTATACCACTGGAAAAAGGATAAACTTCACAGAAGTGTATAATTTTTATACAAAAATGCTCATAGAATTTCTGTACTAATTTTAACAAGTTACACTAGGGATGACTTCTTTTTGTAAATAGGCCTTTGGCTCACCCTTCTACGTGAACACTTTGTATAGATGTAGGAGACGAAAGACCTCATGGGCTCTCTCATTTGGAGGTTCGTGTTCCCAATTTGTCTGGAAGGAAAAATTGGTCTGAAGCACCAATATATAACGTCATGAAAAACTGACACGTTACAACAATGTTGTAACTTGACAATGATTTGCCTGCTGCCTGCAGGCCATGGAAGCATCCGATAACATCTGGACAATCCCAGAAAACTTGGGAGAGATGCAAACACCCAAACATGCCCTTGACTAGAGGAAAACAAAAAGTCAGCAGGAAGAATTGGTCAAGAAGAAACAAACATCAGATTTTGGTTTAAACAGAACTAGGTTTAGCACAGGTTACAGATCTTCCAATGCTGGAAGCTAAAGAATTGTTTAAAAATATGAAGTTTCAGATAGACAATTACCTTTCATTTTCTTAATTAAATAACAGAATCAGTGAACTATATATGAATTTCCAGAACTGCTGGGTACCAAAGCTTGACAAACATAAGACAGCCCTGATTAAAAGAATATTCTCAGGTGTCATTAGTTGAAAAAGTGAACTTCAAAGGAAATTTTGGTGTCCAAGATTTCATTAGCTAAAAAATATGTAAATAAATCTAAAGCATGTTTCACAAATTTAGGAGACTACAAATATCGCACATCAGCTCAAAATGCACTAATAAGAGTCAAACACTCTCACAAAAACTAAGTCAGAGACACAAACAGACCTTACCTACCATGATGCTGTCAGGCATTACTATGACATAATAAAGCTGAAGCTTGCAGAACACTTTTCCAGGAATTTAACTACAGCCAGGAATATACTGTTTAGTTGACATAGCAAAGATTAAGTATGCCATAATGATTAAACAGATACAGCACAATATCAAACAAAACCAAATGTAGCAGAATCTCCTGTTTCTTCACATGCAACTCAAAAAAAAAAAAAAAACAAAACCCAAACAAACCAACACTTCACACAGAAAAACACACACGGGGAATTACAGGCAAAAAAACCAGCACAATAAGTAATTTCAGGTTCACTTACAGGGAATTTTTCTGTTGTGCCGCATGAGAAACAAGACAAAATGAAAAGCACACAATGATAAATCACCTTTTAGATCTATGACAATATTTTGCAAACAACAGACTACTTAAGCATTAAAGGAAACTTAGTACTTGAAAGATTATTTTAGGATAGAGAGGAAGAGATAGTGAAGATATTAAAGCCCAATATTTTATTAACATGTTTCCTCCCACTCCCAGCTTTATAAAATAGGACAGATTTAACCTCTCAGGCATATTCCCTCCGTTCACAGACGCTAACGCATTTTGCATTATGCCCCTGAAACAGATGCAGAATAATAAAACAGCAGATCAGCAACTGAACATCAAAACTGCAGTTCCTGAAGAACCCCTTGAACTTGCTCAGATGCTGCTTCAGTTCAAAGTATGTGCAGCTTATTCAGCTCTAACCCTCCCGGCCCCCCGAATTTGCAAAAATTACCTCATGTTTTGTCTAGTAAAGGAACAGGCAAAAGATTTATCCGAGTCGATAATTGCTGGTTTTCCAGTGTCACATTATGCTACCAGACCATTGGGTGGCAGCAGCAAAACACACTGCATCGTACCCTAGTGAAAACCAAAAGCCTCCCCAACATCTGGGGGTTCCCAAGATGTGATACACCAAATTGATGCTCTATCAAATTCTTCAAGAAAAGTGTACAAAACCAAAATAATTTTGAAACTTCCAACAGTTACTTGCAAACAACTGCATTATAATTGCAAGCCTACCAGCTAGTGAGTGTGGAGCTCAAAATAGTCATGACTCCAGCCAAAACGCAGAAAGGTTAAACAAATTTTTCTTAAGCAATTGTTTTCGAATTCAAATATTTTTTAAAAAGTCTCAAAAAGAGACAGCCTGGCTACCTTTTAACCATACATTCTTCCTCAAAAAGCATCACAAAGCACTCTGTTGTACACAGAGTGTAGTTGTAACCCCCGGGCTAGGAGCTCGAGCTGGGCACTGCAGCAGTGACAGCAGGTAGCACAGGCATGTTCTGCCAGAGGTTTTCAGAGAAATATGAAACATGTAGAAATGTGACAGAGAATGGACAAAAGGAAAAACCAAAGCAGGAACTTGACCCTCCTCCTATTGCTCCCTTGGCCCTCAGACCAGGCCTTCACTTCTAGGAAATACACACGCGCTATAAATGAACTACTAACATAGTTTCACTTACCACAATGGGTGAAGACATGCTGTGGTCTGATCTGAGGTTTAGAGAAAGCCTCAGGAAGCCTCTTCACGGCACAAATTTAAGTACGAGCTTACATGCTGGTCTCTGGAATTCTGTTTATTTTGGTCTGAATGCTGCAATATGGGCACTAGAAATGTTTACATCTAGTAAACGTAAATTCTGCAGCAGTATCTCCTAGCAATGCTAGCTGCATTAAGGAAAGTACGCGAGTCTAGATTCAAATGTTGTTTGAACAATACAGGCTTTTCAGCATAGTGGTGACATTTCTTTTTAAAAATAAAAAGTTGAAAGCTTTTCCTTACATACTGTCAATGTTCCTTCCCGTTAATAAGATAATAATAGATAAAAGATAATAGATAAAAGATAATAAGTAAGATTTTGGTAGGATAATATGATAAATTCTCTGATTATATTTCAAATTACTCCTGATGTTGTAAGTCCTGAATGCAACATTCTACACAACTGCTAACATGGAATTTTGGATATAGAAATGGGACAGGAATTACAGTCTTTAATAGTAAAATTGTTCTCTAAAAGCCTTTCTCTGGCATGGTTTTATTAGCAAAATGAGCAAGCCAACAGATAAAAATGTCATCGTGAAGGAATATTGCTTTCATTTTAACAGCAGTTCTTCATCCGATTAAAACAGGAAAAGAAATTTCTCACATGCCTGTATGCTCAGGTTTTTTAATTTGTTTGTTTGGTGTTTTTTTTAAAAAGGTTTCTGTTTCCTCTTTTCATCTCTCAAATTTATGTTTCTCGACTGTAGTGCCTCAGAAGCTTCCACCAATGCAAGCTAAACCAAGTCCATCGGCTTCGCAGTCAAGTGGGAAAAGAAAACTCAAGAGTACATGTGCCGTGGTAACTGCACACATCGCTCCTCTGCAATCACAGAGCATAGGTTCTCCGAGACAACCACTTAAGTGGATGCTAAACTTTTCACACACCCCCAATAAAACACGCTCCTTGGCTGACAAAGCACTCTACTCGTGAGCACAGAGCACCACGCACTCAACACTGCCATGCCGCTGTGGCTTCTGCTCCATTGCAGAGCTCAGACATGGGAACCTGGTCTGAGGTGTGTATGAATTCAGCATGGAGTCAGCCAGCCTTCAAGCGCTGTCGGCAGCATCACCTCGTGCCCGGTTTTGTGTTTGGGGTTTTTTTTTTTCTATCTCCCCTGGGCTTGTGTGGCTTTAAATCATCAGAATGATGGTAACATGGACGCTACCAGGGGCCTCAGACTTAACTAAACCACACATGTTTTTACTAATTCCCCATCCACGACGAAAATATTTATTCTTTGATGCACTACACTCCAAAGGAAGTCCATATTCCATTCTCTTTCCTCCACGCAATTCACCACTATTTTGAGATTTACTTACAAGGATTTCTCCACTCTTTCACCTCTTTGCCCTTAATCTAAAGTTTTGGGGTTTTCTGTTTGTTTCATTGATTCTTTTAACAGATAACATCTACCATGTAATTTTTAACTGATGGAAGTAAAAGAAGCCGAACTGAGGAATAATCTCTACTGTGCTAGTATGCTTAGGTCTGTGTGACATTTTCTATGATAATGTAACAAGATAATAATGTCCAGAAACTCACCTCCACCAGTTTGGACAGCAGTCAGCTGTGGTCCCATTTCTCGCAGCCCTTCATTGTCCACAGGGTAAACGGACGTCTGAGATGAGCTCGTTCCTTGCGTATCATCGTCACCCAATGCTGTGGTGTGAGCCCTGAGCATTTCCAGGGCTCCTATGCTCGCCATCTCCTCAAAACCTTCCGACATCTGAGCCAAGGGGGAATCTCGAGAGGCAGAGAGAAATGGGGTGTCCAGAGGCGAGCTTGGAGGGGACAATGATGACAAGGAGGACCGTGATGACAGGGATGCCAGGGACTGCGGGGTATCCAGAGACCTCCGCTGCTTATTGAAATTTGAGTGTCCAATGGGATCGGCATATGGCACATCCTTTGTGAGAGACTCGAAGGGAATTATGTCAAAGCGTAAATGCTGCCCGTAGTCTGTAATGCTGTCTGATTTGTCGTACTGTGGAAGGCCATAGATGTCCGTAAAGCTGACCGAGCTGAGGGAGCCTCTGCTAGAGGCCAAGGATCCTCGACTGGAGGCCAGGGATCCCCTGCTGCTGCCAGAGGACATTGTGAGGGTGCTAGCCGACAGACTATGGCAGGCAAAGGAAGAGAAAACAAAAAAGGCCTTTTCAACTATAATCAGAAACACCAGTGCAGACATAAAAATGTCAATCCAGATTACACAAGCCATTTTATATGTATTCAGTACAGTGACACAGAGAGATGATTTGGCATTTTAAGGTCTAGCTCGTGTCTCTTGCCCTGGTCTTAAGCACAACCATGACTGGAACAGTGCAAGTGACAACCAAATCAGGACCACGTGCCTGAAGACAAAGGGTCCAACAGGACGAGCCTACTCTTTCCTCCAATATGTAAGCAGCCATATTTTGGCAAAAAAGAAGCCAGGGTAGGATCTGGATCAGTGGACTCAATGTAAAGCCAGGAAGGGTAGATTACCATGATCCAGCTTGAATTTACATTAATGATGGGTCATAAACATATCAGGGAGAAGAGGTGAGAAGGGATTTGGAAAGTCCTAGCAAACTGCTGTGTAAGCCTCACCCTCACAGTTTTTTTCATTGCAAAATGAAAAACACCAGGAAAAATCCTATTCCAATTCCTCTTACCACTCAGACAGGGAGAGAAGAATATAAGTGGCAAAAAGAGATGAAGTGAGACACAGCAGGAACTGAGCTTTTGATGTCGACGTGGTATTGAGCTGAGGAATCCCCAAGAGCTGCATCAAAAAAGGCAGCTGCAAGTGTGAATATGCAAAACATTCTGGGCTTCTGTGTGAGTCTTAGCACATTCTCATATTTAAAATGGCAAAATTTTGTCATCTCACCAGGGATCAAAAACCCCTCCTTTGGAGAAGGTATCAGAATATTAAACCTCATGGAACTTAAAATGATGTTATCTTCATACTAGTAAAACTGTAAAAAGATTGTAACAGGTTTTAAGTATGTATCTTCTTTTCAGAAAATAAGGCAACATATAAAATTCCTGAATAGCCATCACTAATACTATTTATAAAACTCCATCCAAATCATCACTTTTCACACACCCAAACTGTATAAGTTTGGTAAAAAAATTAATTTACTTGGCACACATACATAAAAGTATTAAAATGTAAATTTTATAGATTATTAATATTCTTCTCTGCTGCAGTGAAACTTCAAAACCTGCTGGTTTTACATAACTCACCTTTTTAACTGGGAGTGTAAATATGAGGTTAAACGTGTAGCTTCTTCTAGTTGCATAAGCAAGCAATTTCTCTTTTCCTGTAACAGTATCCTATAATTAAACAGATACATATCACTATTTTTCTTCATTACAGTAGTGCTCAAGAAGCGCTAGGAGCTTTCCAAGTACAGAAAAATATCATTGCATTGCAGTTTGGAATATAAAAAAAAAGTTTCACTGTTAATGAAAAGTTTTAATTTACGCAGCGAGGGAAATTCCAGCAAGAACACAAGAACCAAGACTCCAGCAAAATTCCCAGACAAGTAAAGTAATTGAGGCACAATGAGGCACAACAATCGTGACGCTGAAAATACATTACAGCAATTAGTGAAGTCATAAGAAGTGCTAGGTAAAAACATTAGACTCTACAAGATGTTTTTTCCCTTGCATCAACCTGATTGTGCCAGTAAAATACAGAGAACTACTACGACTTTCGTCGCCTTGGCAGGAAAAAAATATTCCAAATACCTCTATTATCCAAGCTAATTAGTGTCAAATTTCAGACAGAAAGAAAATTTTTTGAGAACTTCTGTTAAGCAGTAACCATAAAACTCAACTTTAAGCTCTAATTCTAGGTGTTTCAGGTACATTAATATATTATTATATTTAAGCAGGTGATACAGAATTTTGAAGACTAAGGTACGACAAAAGTCTCTCACTGCAACTTACTTTTTGCCCATTTTAACAACAAGCAGCTGAACTGCCACAACACGAGTGGAATGCACCTATAATGCTGTCAGTTTCAAACACCTATAAGATATCTTAAATTCTGTATTTTGAGATTATTAAAACTTCAAAGAACAGATTTTATCTACTGATATCACATTTATTCTTTTCCTGAATCCAGAATTGTAAGTATTCCTGGTATTTTGTTTTCCCAAGCTCAATCACTGAACTTCAAAATAAAATCAAGGTTGTAATCTGTTTTGTGTTTTACATTTGTATGTCCAGGAAAGTTACTGTTCCAGCCCCGCACTCAGAAGTTAGATGGAAATTGGGATTCTGACAGACAATTCAGAGAAAGCAGATCAAACTTATTTGAGGGCTTCAGACCTTCCTCAACTGCAAAGACAGCTGTTAGAATTCAACATGTTAATGGGCAGGATAAAAAAAATTATCAACAAAACAGGAGCCCTTCTGGATAATACAAAATGTCAGCATTAGTTTCAATAAACTTCGGATGGTTAAGATATGAAAAAAATACATCTTTTATTAGGAGTAAAACCATAAATCTCTCAACTTCTTCGGCATTCAACTTCATCAACTCATATGTTGGCAAGGGGCTGTAGCACTACGCTCCAGCAACCCCACCGCCCTCTGGGGAGGCTCCCTTCATTGCAACCACCCGGCAGAAGCTGCACATCCAAGCGTGTGCAACGCTGAAGCTGTTCTCCTGCTTCTGTGGACCTCAAACCACGTTAACCCAGTGGTGCAAGGAAGGCTGCAGCTCAGCTATGTAAACTCACATGATAAAGGCACTGCACGCAGGAACCAAAAGAAAAAGACAAATGGATGCAAGAAACTTAACTGATTCAAAAGCTTCCAGGGGAAAGAAGGGGTATCCACACCATCTACTTAAAAAAACTAACTTAGGAACCTACACTCCACAGTAATCAATGCTGTAAGGTAGGTACCTGCACTAAAGGGCAAGAAATGCCTCCAACTAAGGCTGCCAGCCAATCCTAAAACAGTAACAACCAAAAAGCACCCAACAAAAAAAAAAACTCCACCTCTGTCATACAGATTTTAAGTTAGTTCTGATCTGTGCATAACTCAGTCCTTTAAAACTCAGTAACACAACAGAACTGGTTATTATTTAAAGAGGAAGCTTCCTTGTAGTTCATGATCAAGAGAAAGTGGAAATAGAAAAGCAGATCTAGGAATGGTTGGGTTATTCCTGAGCCTAAAACAAACAAACAAATAAATTAGGGCTACTAATAGTTAAGCTTTCCTCCAATCTGTTACACAAAAATAGAGTGGTCTTCAATATTATTATAACTTCTACTCAACTTTTTGCTAGCATTTGAAATATCAAGTATCACATTGGAACGCTGGTTTCCACAGCATGAACTGCATGGAAAAATAGCCTGGCCTTCTTGCCAACATAGTATGCACTACCTAACACCAGAGCCCAAAACCAACAAATAAAACTTACTACACTGCAGTGTAAAATGAACTCCCTTTTCTGTCAGTTTTAAGCTGGAAAGCCAACGTAACGATATTGCAAAAATTGCAAAATATCTAACACTGAACTGCAGGTTGGCTGTGAATTTTCTATTTATTGCCTGAATTTACTGTCTGAAGTAAGCCTTTTCAAAGGAACTGAAGTTCTCAATATTTGTATATGGAAGGCACTTCCAAATATTTTAAAAGTGTCTTAATTATGTAAATATTAACCTTCACACAGATCACATTAAAGCTGGTTCATATAGTTTTCCTCAAGTGTCAAACCTGTCTTTTTACCACAATTTAAGAGAAGCAAGTCTGGGAAACAAGTACTTTCTCACTTTCACTGGAAGCAGTCTATGGTAACAATAAGAGGTTTTGTCCATTCCTTTGGCTACAGGAAAAACTGGGCAACTTTGAAATAAACACAGTGTTTCCATTAATATGTTTTGGAGGTTGTTTGTTTTTACATGTAACTTGATACTTAATTTACGTTTTCAAGAATGACTCTATTTACTATGTTCTCTGAACATAAGAGTTGGGATGTGCTCCCACTGCTCAGATTGCAAATTAAGAGGAAAAATTGTATAAAAAAGGCAGTAAAAACTTAATCATTTAACTTCCCTGTTATAAGGCAGAAACCAAATCTAGGAAAGGACATTTGTTCTGATGCTTTTGGAGGTTATTATTACTCCACTGCAAAATAAAAGAAAAATCATTCGCTATACAGGTGTTATTCAGGTCTCTATTATGAGACAGTATCACTCAGACTTTTTCCAAGCATCTTTTGTGACTCTATTCTGATCTCTTATTCCTATTCAAACTTTTTAGATGAATGAAATGAGAACTAACTAGCGAATTACTCTAGTAACGTGGGGGTTTTTTTGTTTCTTAAACACAGTGAAATTCCCTTCTCTTCCCTTTGAAACTACCTATATGGATCTTACAGTAGATAAGAAAATTATTTAAGTTCTCAAACCTTTCAGTGGCCCCATGGGCAGACGTTGCTCTAGCCCGTTGAATTTCATCCTCCAAGCGTCTTTTTTCTTCCTCCAAACGTGCAATGTCTTCTGGGGATCGTCTCTGCTGACTGATGAGCTGCAACTCCTGAAGAAGAGCCTCCTTCTCTTTGATGAGCTGAAGACGGTCCCTGTCCGCTTCAGCCATTCCTGGCCAAGATTCATTGTCTAGCAAGGCCAGCTGCTGTTGTATATTCGAAACTCTTTAAAAGAGGACAAATGTATTTCAAAACTCAGAAGAGACAAAGATGAAGATAATTAAGAGGAAAAATACCAAAAGGTGCAGCCTGTTGACTTCTGGGACTTTTTTCTTCTAAATTTTGAAACAAGAAGATTTAGAGGAGTTTGGAAGGATGATTTGTTTCTGGAGTGGGGTTTTTTGTGTATTTTTAAAACACCAAAGAACTGTAAGTGCTCCTAAGCATGTAGCTGTAATAAGAACTGTAGAGCATTTATCTATCACACAAACAATATCTGTCTTCACAGCTTTCTCATTTTGTAATAAATCAATTCATATTTTAGAGCTCTTGAGTTTGCTGTCTCTAGATTGATGAAATTGAACATCCTTTCATTCCTCATTCTTCTGCTATCAGATCTTAACTTGGGATTTCAAAAGCGCGGTGAGAAGTTGAAGGGGATGAAGGGGGGATGCTTATCTAGTGACAATAGGTCCGTATATTCATGTCCCACCTCAGTAGATGAATAGTTCAAGGGGCTGAAAATATTAGGCAGTCCTGACCAACAACAAAATTTTAAGAATAAATAAGCTGTCAGTAAAACAAAAATATAGGTCTGGAAAAAAGACCGGTTACAAAATACAGGTGGCTTTAGATGGATCCATTATCAACTAAATAAGCTAATTTGATTTTTTTTTTGTAGTAGGCTTTATAGCCAAAAGTAGTTTCCTATATCAATATGCTGAACCACTACACAAAACAACAGTTTTAAAACGTCAACTGTGGAATTATTCTTAAGAAAGTGTTCTGATAAAAATTTTGAACTCTTATAAATATTACAAAGAATCCTAAAGCTAGAAATTTCACAAATGTTTCTTTTGGCAAAATCAAAAGGTATATAACCATAACAGGGAGAACACTCTTTTACTGCTAGGTATTTATTTATACTAGGTATTTATATTGCCTTACAATGGGCAATTTAGACAACTTTAGAATGCTAGAGTTAAAATGAAAAGTAAGTAAGAAAAAAATCTTTCGCAGTTTTGAACATTTGAAACTAAAGTATTGTACAAAAGTTATGCAGTTGTACACCTCAGTTTCATCTTCACTTTGAAATGGTAGCATTCAAAGTTCAGTGCACCATAAAAGATTACCACCCTTTAAATAAATAAATAAAAGCACATTTAAAGGCAGCCATAAAAGTGGGATATGCATTGATTCATTTGGTAAGTTAGTTTAAGTAATCTTTTTTTCCAAAATATTTGGTAAGAAAGAAAAGGTAACAAACAAAGCAAGGTAAAAGCACATAACAAACAAACAGAAGATCCACAGTGTGATAATATGTGTTTAAGAATAAAAGAGAAGGCATAGACTTGACAAAGGTAAGGTTTTCCCTATCTAAAATCAAAACCTCATGCAATGTTTATTTCATACTGACATCTGGAAAGTATTTGGCCATCTTATTATCAGGGGAAGGGAAATAAAATATCAATATAAGTCATTTTGCAATGACTGCATTCATATATGGATAGGAATTTTACTGTGAGTTTTGTCAAAAATATTTTTTTCCCCCTTAGATTTCATTTACAGCAAGTAAAGACCTTGGGTATTATGTTACGTTTTAGTCTAAAGCAGAGTATTTTATCAAGCCCTTCAATACCATTTCCTCCTCCTTGCATTAACAACCAACTTCCTGCCAATAGCTACTGAAAGCGCCATTGTGAATCGATACGTATAGTCTACATATTTCATGCCTCAGCTATTGTGCATGAATTCCAGATGCAGCTTCCTGAAGAACACCTCGCCCCATCGACCAAACATCAGGGCCAGGAAGAGCGAGCAGATTCAGGATCCCTGCTCTCCCCTACCCTGCATTGTTAAAGATTCAGTAAACACTCCTGAAGGTGTATACAGCGTGATTTTAAAGGGTTCAGTGCCAAATGGAACAAATGGGAGCTCAAGGTCCTTTCAACAGGATTACAGAATTCAGGTACAATTGGGTTATCATAGCTTGGCAAGCTTGGCATCTGATCTGTGAATCAGATGAGCCCTGGCAACGTATTTGAGTGAGCACGTTCATAGATGAGACGTGTCTGGTGAAATCTCTGTTTTGTTTTACAAGACAGCCAAAGGACTGACTCTCTCCTTCATTTTAATGCTCATAATTGTTTTGCTAGCTATTTTTCTAATGCAGGGTGAGCTGCATAAGAAGCTGATCATAGGAGCAAATAAATGCTACTGCAGGCAACAAGAAAGAGAGAAGTACCAGCAGGCAAGAGGGGAAGGTGGGATCCCACCTTTCAGCCCCAGTTAACCACTGAATCAGCTCGGCTGTAGAGTAAAACACCACCCCCAAACAAGAGGTTTTAATTTAGACTCTTGAGCTTGCTGAGAGCACGTAACTCCCTTTGTGTATGACATTCCAGTTTAAAGTTTGTTTTTTCCCCTCAATTTTCATCATCATGATGCTTTGAAAGTAGGAAAATGTCCTACAGTAACTTAATTATACTGTTATTAAAGGGAAAAGTACCGCTGTGGACAAGGTTTGTATCACTGAAGAGTTCCAAAATCTGATTAGGTATTTACTTTGATTCCCTTGACACCCTTAGCATTTCAGTTAGCTCTTCTTATCTCTATGTTTTCCCTTTAAGCAAAGAAAAACCACTCACAAAGCACTACATGATGCAGGAATCTGGTGGGAGGGGAACTTCAGCACCAGTAAGCCAGTTTTCTGCAACCTGCATTTCCTGCAAATGAACCAAAGTTTTCGGGGAATTTTGTTGCCTGATTTCTACTGCGTTCTCCTTCTGTATGGCAAGTTGTGTCAAAAAGCTACCAGTGATAAACTTTTTAAAGTTTATCTCCTTGACTAGAAAACATCCCTAAGGTTTTTATGATCTCTCTCACTCAAACCTAAGAAAAATATCTGAGGAGTCATACTCAGTTCTGCTAAAAGCATAATAAAAAAAATCATTTTAAACATGTTCCATAATTGCAATTTGTCTTCTCCCAACACTAGCTCTTCTTCCCAAACACAATAAAGGCATAAATAAGCAATTTCACTGTGCCAGATTTTATACCTATTCTCACTGCTGTTATGTTACAAAAAAGTGTCTGTTTTGCATTTTCAGAATCAGTGCATATGTTCACCTACCTTAAACATGCGTTTAAATAAATTAATGACATGACATAGATTGCAATTTAAAGGGGGGGCGGGAGATTTAAGATCCTTTATGAAGCCTCTGGTTTTCAAACACATTTTTCCTTCCTACTGGGTATTTTTTAAGATACTACTTCTTAAGTGTAGTCACTGCAAAAGAGTACTTTTATCTTGTAAAAGAGTTCTTTTATCTGGCCCAGTGCCAGATACTGAGGTCCCTACTGATATAGCAATTTAACATATTCCTGGGGAAAAAACAGTTAATTTTGAGCCATCAACATTCCAGGCATTTTGCCCATTCCCATCCTTGCATAACAAGTGCTGAGGAGCTTGCATTCCACGCTCGAGTAGGTGGTATCAAATGACTGGTTTCCTAGGTAGGCAGACCGACTTGCTGCTTATTTCAGTATTTAAAAATTTCAAATGGAGATGAACATAACAGCTCCTGTTAAGCAGAAAAGCAGGAGGGGCACAGATGGGATAGACAAAGGTTTAACCTGGTGATTTAAGTAAACGCTGATTCAAAATGGCAAATTTGCCCTGAATTAGCCATGCTAATGTAGCTAGAATGATGCCTAGCCCAAGATAACGTACACATAGCACTGGGGTGGAGATCAGTACAGCCAGTATTTACTACAGAAACTACATCAGGGGGGCAAAAAAGCACGTATTTTCAGAATTTATAGCATGTCTGAATCATTATATATCTACACAGACCCCTCCCCCCAGACAAAATAGGGCAATCCTTCTGTCATCAGAAATATCTGGGGAACCTAAAAGATTTTGTTAGCATCTAGAACTTCATTTTCAAGACTGCTATTTGAACCCAGCACTAATGAAATTATAATGCTGAGCTTGAGAACATTTCAATTTAGAAGAAGTTACTTATTAAAATACAGCATGAGAAGTGAGACTACAGTAAAAATCACTTTTTGTGAGATTAAAGAGTCTGATTTACAAATACAATTAACCCCACGTTTAGACCATGACTCAGATTATGAGCAAGGCAGATGTCTTGGAGAGGGAAATACTCTGAAGGAATATAAAAGTCCTCACCCATGCTCATAAAAGGGACAAGTTGTGGGTATCCTACAGCTGGCACTTCCTAACCTACAAGCTTAAACAAGTTCTTTGAACTAACTTTGTTTGAATTTTCCAAGGAAATACAAACCAAACAATACCCCCCTACATATAAATGCCTAGACGTTTGGGTGACATATCACACCGCTCTACAGCTGAGGCCTTTGCTACCTGTGGTATGGGAAGACCGGTGGGGATAAAATAAAGAAAAAAAATCCACAGTTATGATTTGGGGGAGAATGGTGGCTAAGATCACACAAATATGCCGAGATGATCAACATAAATCAGCCCAGCTTACTCGTCTTCTTCGGCTGAGAATGGGCTTATAATTGGACCCAGTTCTCTGCCACTTCAGGTAACAGAGAACTTCCCCCACATGCAATACCCACCCAGAGGTGGCTGTGGGACTGAAGACACATAATGAAGGGTGTAAGAACTTCGTAATTTCTGGTATTTACGGGCCTTCTTGAGAGTGGATTATGATTTATATCCAAAGAGGGGAAGGCTAAAGAAAGGGGAAGAAAGAAATGGAAAGAACAAGAAGCTGGGGAACTCAGCCAAATGCTCACAAATTTCTCCACTGTGTCTACTTTGGCTGTTCCTGCAAGTATGTGCCACTGTGGCTTTGGCGGACAACATGAGTACGCTCTGTAGAATATCCAGCCTTCCTGGCAGCCCGATTCAATAACAAGGAGGTCTTAAATTGGCTGAAGACACTCATGAAATCTTTAGAGTCCAGGGCATTTTGCAGATAAAATTAGGTATTCACTTTTAGGAAAATTGCAAAGCCTGCTAAAATCAACAGAGGAGAGGAATCAGTATTTTCCCCAATTCACAGGTAAACTGATATAATAAAAACTTGTTCAAGAGCATGGCTCAGCTCCCTTTATAACTCAAAGAAAAAGTTTTATGTTTAAAAATTGACACTGGAAGATTTAGGTTGGGCTGATAGTTGTGTGATACCAGACAAATTACTTAATCCCTAAATCAGATTTTCAGATTAGTTTAGCAGAATAAAGCATACAAGTCCACTGAATTTCACTAGAAATTAGGCAACTGCACCTTGAAACCTGCCTACACCAGATGAATTTTAACAGGAAAATAGTTAATTATGTTATTGTATCAGTACTGGAATGTTGCTATCAATATCCAACCAAAATGTATTTTTGGCAGTACAAGCACAAATTGCACTGACAGGCTTGTGCTAGTGCTTTTAAAAGCCCAAGTGAAAATTAATTTTGGTAAGGAGGCAACAAGTTTGCAACAAAGTAACTATTCAGCAACTATACTGAAAATAAAGAAGTAGCATTCTTAAAGGGGATGTGGAAATATTAAGCATAGCTGAGGAGGAGGCTTTTTCAAGGCTAAAATAAATCTGTTGACAGCCACTGTACGATTTAAACAATTGAATTGAAAAATAACATCTTTGAATTCAGATTTACAGAAGGCATAAACAAATTACTACTTTTGTACCCAAATTATATAAACTGATTGAAGATGTTTGGATGTATTAGTTCATTAAAGTCAGCTACCACCATAATTTAAAAAATTAAACAAATTACAGTTAAAAATTTTGGTGCTTCTCATTGGAGGTATCATTTTTCATTTATCGATTAATACACTTCACAGGGTATGAGGCACTGCAGCAATGACATTCCATGATTACTTGCTAATATACTTCATGTAGTCATTATACTGAACTGTACAACTTAAAGAGTTATCAAAGAAAAACAATTTGCTTTTGATTTCTCTTTCTCTGAAACAGTCTATTGAGAAAAGTGCTCGAGGGTTACACTTTCCAGTGTGCAAATGCTTTCGTGAGAGGTGGTCTCACTGAAATAGCAACTGAAACTGAAAACAGTATTTATCCAGGCAGCTTGGGGCTGTCTGTTCAAAAAGACCGTCCTCCCTCCCCTCCTGCTTTCCACAGAGGCCACACTGGCAGATCTGAGAGAAGAAATTTCATGGAAATAAGGTACAGTTTATGTAAAAATAATGGGGGGGGGAGGGGGAAGAGAAGAGTAAGAGCAGAAGAAAAGTGATTGAGCCTCTCTTCGGCATGATTGGCGAGTTAAAAAGTAGAATTTCCACACCTCCTCCCAGAGCCTGGATCAGGCACAGGAGAAAGGACAGCTTCCCCAGCCTGCTGAAGATGTCAGAACCCACCCATGGGAAAAATTAAATTGCAAATCATCCAGCTTCCTTCCAGTGGGAAACTGAAGCGGAAAAAAAAAAAAATAAAAGCCATGTGAATGTCTTAATTTATGCAAAGGCCAAACCACTCAGTAGTTAGAGACATTTTTGAAGGAGGAATTAAAATCAATTTATCTTTTATGAGGGAGGAGAGAGATTTTGGGAGTATAAGCCAACTTTTCTACTGTCACTGGGTTTCATCTCCTGAATTCCTCAAGAGTTCATTCAGAAATCCCAACACTGCATTTCCTTGCTAAGACACCATATACAGAGAACATATTTTCATTTTTAAAGACTTCTTCACTACATATGGCAAATGTTCTGCTCGTATCTAGAGCTGTATGATCTTCTAGCTGAATCCACAAGAGCGACTAAAATGCAACAGGCTGCCCTTCAGTTTGTGAGGCTTTTTTCCTGCTTTCCTTTAAGGCAAAAGACAAACTTTTCTCCTACAGTGTATTTTGAAAGTCTCCCATTAAAACTTGGAAATAAGACAGTTTGTCTGTTGTACTTATTTGCTATATGTTTCCACACCCCATTTGACAAGCAAGTAGTCATAATACACTGCTTTACAGCTGTGACATACTGTAGCATTTTAATTTTCTACTTTGAGGATTTTAATCCATGGCAGCACATTCCCTCACCCACACTGTGCAGTAACAGTAGATATTTCACCGAACACAAAGATATTTAGTAGAGACAAAAGCCCCACAGAAATGCCAGCAAGCTAAGGGGAAGGAATGCATGATAAATGAAGAATGCAACCACAGAGATAACTGGTAGGGGCAATGAGCTTTGTGCAGTTCCACTCAAAAGCTGAAAGCTGATTACTTCCGTACACCACACTGGGCAGAGTAAGGCTACTATTTTAAAACAACTAACACGCTTTTGCTAAATAACGAACCATTGTCAGTGCTGCTATCCCAGGACAGCAAAACTACCCTTACTGCAATTATTGTTCTCTCGTTGGAAGGTTAGTTACACAGATTTTCTACATGTAATTAACATCAAACCCCAGCTTACTTCTGATGTTCAGAAATACTGCATTCCATGCATAAACAAATGTTCAGCATTTCCAGCTGAGAAATGCTTCTGCTACTTTAAAAAAAAAAAAAAAAAAACACACACCAAAAAAACCCCTCCCCCAGTCTATCTTTTCCCTGCAGTAACACAGAAGCAGAGAATTGTTTTGAAAAACACATAGAAAAGGTATGTCAGAAACACGAACTAAAAACATTTAATATAATCTCCACAGCACCAGTGGCTCTGCTAAACTAAACCATATAAAACTAAATTCTACCCTTCTTTTTTCAGCAACTGTCATGAATCTCTAAATTATCTCTGGACTATTAAGTGCTATGGATTAAGCCTGAGACCAAACAGGACACTGACGGATTTTTGTTTTGCCCAATTGTTTAATCTATAATAGGTAATAGTCACTGGTATTCACACGCAGTGTTTTACAATGCAGACTTTCATTCCAGTTACAAATCCTGAAGATTTAGCTGTGTATCTCTAACATGCTTGCACCAATTTTATTTTTTTTTGAAGCCTGTATCGCATCCAAATGTGGGTAAATTTTCCAAGAACAACAAAATGGCGAATTACCTATAAAGCTTCCAAGCCCTGCCAACACGTATGACAGCATAACAGTTTCCCCCAAAGAAAAAGTCACCATAATATGGAAAAAATGAGGCAAAGGTATTGAATTTTTTTTTAACCCTTGCTCTGAGAAATGTAAAAAACTGGCAAAATAGACAAAGTTGAAGAGAAAAAAGGAAAACCCTAACTTAAAAAAAAAATTAAAGTTAAGGATTTTCCAAGTTACGTATACATGTTTTAATTGCCAGTCAATTTTATTAGGAGAATGTTCTATCAGCAAAAATTAAAATAATCATAAGTGTATAAAATTACTGTGTTAAAGTCATCATCTATACTACACTATTGCTCTGAATATGTGGCAAAGAATTTAAAAACAATGAGGTTAAATGAGGACCCACTAAATAATACCAGTAGATACTATTTTTAAAATAGTAGTAAGTAAGAATAAATTACTTTTATAAAGCCATGAAAAAACACTGCAAGACTGACCTTCACAAAAGAAATACTTATAATCAGCAATAATTAGATTGGAGGACTTAGTGAAGAATTAATCTTTTATTTTTTCCATTTTTATCAGATTTTTTTCTTCAATCTCAATATTTACATTTATGTACCCTTTTGTTCATCTCTGAACATCTTCATTTATCTCACAGGAAGCTCTGCACACTGAGTTCACAACTTCAGTACAGTGAACTTAGAACACAGGTATGCAAAGCTCCGAATGTACTGACAGTCCAGGCTGGTAAGTGTAAATTTAAAGACTGTTTATATTGAGGTTTGAGAAAGGGGGGAGGGAGGGGGAATGTAAAACAATTCAATTAAACTACTGCAATTTTGTGTTCATACAAGGGTAGAACAGGACTGACATTTAGCTTTATCTCTGCAAACAAACAGAATAATCTTACGATAAAGTCTTATGTTTACCTAAGCTTTTATTATCTGTGAACTACTCAATAGTAAGCAAATCAGTCTTCCTAAAGTCATTTCAGCTAGGAGGCTGGTTCCAGTTCTACTTTAAAAACTTTAATCACAAGAGTAAAAACAAAACCCAAAAAATTTATCTTTAATTACCTTTTCTTGGCCTCTTCATATTGCCAGTTCAGTCTTACTTTGTCTA
>VYZM01009247.1:251599-271715 GCA_013398915.1 Dromas ardeola
CTCCCTCCCTCATGCCTGCCTCCACTATGAAGATAAAAAAGAGGGAGAACACCCAGCCTAGTGCAGGACAAAGGAACAGGCAGGATCCCTAGACACAAGAGAGGGGAGCCTCTGCTCCTCCCTGCCAACCCCCTGAACACACACTTCATCTTCTTCCTACAGGGAAAAGGCAGGGAGAGATGCAGGTACCTCCTATGTCCTTCTTAGTATGAAGGACAAACAAAATAGTTTCCTCTTAGTCCTGATAAAGCAAAATTCAATTTCAAGTTACATTGCTGAGAAGTCCCTAGCTAGTCCCTAGCTTTATTCTCCAAGACTTGCTGCAAAATGAACTGCTCCACAACGTGGCAAAAATAAAACCAGGGTCTCTTCCACTTTAAGAAAATTGAGAATTGCAGAGTCCCATCCAACACTCTTCTTCGAAACTCACTGGAAATCACCCGTTCTGCCGTATGGAGGATCAAGAGGGATCCCTAATGGGTTTATGACATGGATATACGAACTTCAAATCATGGCTACACAAACATCAAACTTGCCCTCTTCCCAGTAAAGCTGAGCCGGTGACATGAACAAAAACTGAGGAAACAAAGTCTGAGGTTTCTCCCAAAAAGGCTGTGTCACACCTGGCACTTTTGGCTAACATATGTTATGTTACAGGCATATGTAACGCCAAAGGTCCTGATGCCAGAACTTCAATCTAAACTTCTTCCCATATTTCAGTTACTTCACGCACTCCTGCTGCGCTCCTGACACCCTCCAGCATCTCCAATTAAGTAATGAAGGGATGCTTGGCCGCTGGCCAGGCTTCCTAACCAGGCACAGCTGCCGAACCCTGGATACTACTCAAAAATTATACAGCATTTGGCAGGTGGCAATCACCACGTAGCATCACCTAAACTTACATCTACGTGCATAGATGACTACGCTCTAGGATAAACATATATGCTTTGTGTCCTATTTGGATGAGTGAAAGCACAGCCTTCAGCAATTCTAACATGGAAAATTACAACCTGAGTTAGCATACTTTTAGATAGAAACAATTTACATAAACTGCTAAGAGTAATATCCTCCTCCTCAGATATATGGAGGAATCCATCTTTCATCTGGAGTTTATGGATTTTTTCCGGCAATCCCATAGAAACTACCAGATCAGCCTATCATATGGATGTGAAGGTTCTAGGCACACCAGCCCAGACCTACCCAAAAAGAGAGAAATGAGCACCAGCACTTCATCACTGATCTGTTGCTATCTGATTTGGGAGCTCTCTGCCACATACAATTTCAGTGCAGTTCCTATCTAACCTATTTAGCCTATTTAACTGGTAAAGAAAAGAAAGGAAAAATAAAAAAAAAACACACAAAAATTCTAAGGCTTCCTAAGGAAAAAGGACAACATTTAAAAGCACATGCACATACTGGAACAGTAACAAAAGTATGAAAGGGATGCTGGGGGAGAGAGACACGCTGTTTTTCAGGAATCTAACCACGCACCTTGATTACTCAATCTTATATAAAAAGCTCACCCACTTTTTTTGAGCAGTGACACTGTATATTTGGCTTTATTTGTAACCACAGCACCCAGTTTAAATCTGACCACCCTCTTCTTCCCTTGTCAGCCTTCTCTCCCACACAACTCAATCCAATTATCATATTTCTATGACAGCCACAATTTTCCAAGCACCTACACAAGACTGAGTCACTTCTACTATGTTTAGTTCTGTTGCTTACACTGGCCAGATTTAAATTAAGAAATAGTAAGAAACTGTCTATTTCCTTTCTCTGAAATAAATCCCCATCTGTTTACACAATACTTCAAACTCCTCTATAAACAGCTTTCAAAACAAAACGTTTTTTGTAAGAAAGCTTGTCTTACCAACAATAGCTTTAAAACGTAGCATTTTTGAGGACAAAACAATTTCAAAATTGATAGGAAATAGAAAACAAATTCTGAACTCATTAGGAAGATACTTAAAATAGACTTGCACTTGTTTTACAATGCTAGATAAATCCATAACAATCAACTTCAACTAATTATAAAAAGGCAAAGCACAGAAAAGTTTGGTGACAACAAAAATAACTTAAGTTTTTTGGACAAAATTTAAAAAAGTATCAGGCAGAAAGCTGGGTATTTTTGCTGAACACAGTAAGTTGGCAGTTACACACAATTTTTACAACTGTAGACCATGTAAATTATGGCATTACATTTACTTATTACAATTGCAACAAAACATGCAGAACTGTTTTGCATGCTAGGCCTGTGTGGAACAAATATTTTTAGATTCTCCTGGACTATACGTCTATTATCAGATGCTATCACAACAGATTGTCATTAATTATAAAAATGATACCTCCTAGACTGATATATCCTGTATGTCATGTAGACCCATGACGAAGGATGGCAATACTTCTCATTTTCACTTTTGTCTTGTGCAACCTCTACATTCTGGTGCTGGCAGCATTGCCCAATCCTTGATGCTAAGCTTGATCCTAGACTTCTAACTCTCTCAACACTGTGTTTAAAGAAATCACAAGTGCATTTAAACTTAGTTTAACAGATATGATTTTCAAGGCATCTCCATTTTTACAGATGGATTTAGTGGCACTGAGGACTGAAAATGTAAGGAAAAGGGGGGAAAAAACCCCAACCAATTAGTGGGGGAGTCAAAACAAGGCCAATAGTTAAGCTGCTCCAAGATCTCACACATAAGTCTTCGAATTACAAGCTAGTTTCCTAAAATGTGCGTCACTGCATCCATGAAGAACTGCCTTTCTAATCATTTCTTGCTAGCCAGGCATGTGGAAGACTGAGAATCACTTTAAAACTTGGCCAACACAAAATATCAAATATGTTAAAACTCGCCAAGGCAGAAACTTTTCATAGTGACTTAAGTGTTGTGTCTACTTGAACAAGGATTTGTGGTCCATCAGCTGACCTTTGGCTAATGCTTTGGAGCCAGAATAATTTATATAACTATGGAAATTCATTATATGTAGATTACAAGCTACCCATATCATTTAACAATAAAAAAAAAACCCAACCAACCACACAACAAAACAGCAAAACACTACTGCAGAGAAAACTGAAAGAAAATGTTTGAATGGCAATACTAATTTAGTACAGTCCTGAAAATTTAGGTAACAAAGATGCCTTTTTCCATATAGCAGTTTGAAGACTGGGTGAAAAGAATTGTCCTTGTCATCCCTCTGTATCTGTAGCATATTTGGGCCAGTCTATACCAATATCCCTGTGGTGGCAGAGGCTCGTGGCTCTTTGATCAAGCTCCCATCACAGTAATAACGCGGACACAGCAACTGAGAGCCCGGACCAGGACGAAGAATCCATTCAAAAGTTAGATCGCTACTCAGGAATGTATCTCCCCTCAATCCTCATGCTTTTGATTCGTAAAATAATTTAAAGCTTGCATGATGGTTTCTGCATACATTGTATCTAATCATACTCTTTGAGGGTTTTGTGAGAACATTTGAAATTAACACGTGTCTTGATATGGGTACTTAAGAGGAGAGTTCAGGGCAAAAAAAAGGAGAACTGCCAAACTGTGGCATAGTGACATAGAGATCCAGTTTTGTGAAATGCTTATAAAAGGAAAACCACAGTAGACAAACTGGTAAACATTTTAACACATGAATTCTCAGTCTTACTTCATTATAGGTGATACAAAGAGACATTAAACAATACCATAAAACTTAAAGTTCTGTTGTTTGGTTTTTTTTTAAATGCAGCATAATTACTCCATAGTAGTCTTTGATATAGTAAGCAGCAATGGAAAGCTATATTCAATAAAGATGATCTAAATATAAGGATAGTACCTAAGAAAAAAATATGAAATGTATATGAAAACTTATGCTCACAGTACAGACAATGACTACTTACCTCTTTTGAGCTACCTGCTATTGGCAATTATTAAACAGAAAAATCAGTTTAGGCCACTCCACTTCCTTATTTAAACTTGGTAGCTCCAATGCAACCACAAACAAGAAAACAGAGGTAAGTTACTAGTTTTTAGCAGCTATTGGTTCAGTAGCATAATTTTACCTGCATAAGGTCCTGCCTTTCTTTTTCACCTGTGCATATAGCTTTCTTTATGGTTCGAAGCTCACTCATTATAGCTTGTGCTTCATCCAGTCTATAATTTGTATGAGCACTTGACATCTTACGATCAATCCTGTTGAAAAGATTAAGACAAATTCAGGAATTTTCACATAAACATAAAGCGCATAGATGTTTTATAACCTCTTATTTATTCACGTACCGCTTAATTTCCAGGAATAAAATGATACTCTACTTGGAATTAACACAGCACTCAGTGCCAAGTACACTCTAAAGACAAAGCAATGCAATTATCTACGAAGGTTTTGCAGAACAAAACAAATTTCATGGTTTTAATGTCCTAATTCAGAGCTTACCTATAAGGCAGTGTATGTGGGCTATTTCACATAACAAAGGTAAAGTCAACCTAAAACTAACCTACACGGCAATAACTCAAAGGATAAAGATATTAGCAGTCTAGCTGTCACATTTTCCATGCAGCACTACACATTGTAACATCTCTTCCAGGACTTCTATCTGATCTTGCTTTAGAAGTTTCTAACAAAAGTGTTTCATTTTCTTGGGAATAAATTTTTAATTCCTAAAATTGTATTGCAAAAGATTTTCTGCCATTACGGGCATCTTTGAGTATCTTTTCTAGAAGACAGCATCGTTCCCCACTAAGAACATCACATGGGACCATCTGAGAAGATTTCAAATGCAAACTCCGCAAGGAACGAGAGCACTATTCACTACATCAGGTTGAAGTACTACTAACGTTTTCAACTTGACATAAAAAGAATCTCTCATCTTAAGTGGGACATCCACTGTCTGAGATTTCAACTTTTTTCTTCCAACAGTTCATAATAGTAAAGGACAACAGATCAGGACACTGCAGCCTAGTCCAGAGTATCATCTCGATAATTTGCTTTGCTTTATAGATAAAGAACAAGACCAGAGACTCTGCAGAACTTACTAGAAGTACCATTTGGTCTTGGATTTATAACAAATGGCTCTTGGATTTTAACAGGCTACCCACAGCAATTAGTGAAAACTGTGCTAAATTCCTGTTAAAATATGAAAATCTTAATTTTCCTGTTAATCTAGCATAGAAAGTGTGTATATAGAAAAAAGGTGGTATGTGTAATGTTCTCTAAGCCAACACTAAGAATGAACATCTCCAGGAAAAGGTGTCTCTGGTTAACAGAGGTAAAGATAAAACATACATCGGTCATTACACAGGACATCAGTTTATAAAAAGATGTAGCAGGAGAGGGTATGCTACACATATATGGCAAGAATACTCAAACTCTATTTAAAATATTTAGAATAACTAAGAGTTTCAAAGTAGGTATTATATTAAGCTAAGAGTGTCAACAACACTCACTCAACATGTTCTGCCAGTTAAACAAAATCAGTGAAATTCCACTTGCAGCAGATTACTTGCTTTAAAATTAAAATATTAAAATGAAAAATCAAAAGGCTTGAATGAAAATCCTGTGGTTTTATTGTTCAGCCCACAGTATTTTGGAAAAAAATGCAGGTTGGGTTTCTACAGTTTTGGTTTGTTTGTTTTTCTGACAGTTCCTGCATTTAGAGACAACACAAAATAATTCTGAACCTCAAGCTTTCTACTTAAGCACAATTTTCCCCATGTTGCATAAGAAAATGCATAAGCCTTTATGATTTTTGGTTCAAGAACAAGAAAGGGCTTAAATATCATGTGCATTAAAGCTGGTTTTTTTGTTTGATTAGTTTTGATTTCCTTTTAAGATGTTTACTTGAGTCTTCGCTAATTTTTAGTTAAAATCCTGAAAAGACTTAAAATCCTGAAAGATTTAAAAGATTAAAATCCTGAAAAGATAAAATGAAGGTAAAACAACTAATCCAATTCACTGAAAGTTACGTGAAAAAGGTAGAACGTGGTTTTATCTGAAGGTTACCTTAATGTTAAGAACATAGATTCCACCCAAACATTAGACCTGAAAATGCCTCCTACACAACTGCTCATTATACTGTTTGCCAGGTCCAAGGTGGCATTTCAGGAAAAGGAAATTATTTAATTTCAACCAGATTTTTGTCCAGTTACCCACATATTCGTGTTACTGGATGTCACTTTGGAGCCCAACTTATGAATTGATACTTGTCTCAGGAAAGAATCAGAAAAAGTTTCTACTGCCAGAAATATTTGAGCTTAAATCAGTATTGCTGTCAACCCAAACCGACTTAAGTATCTTACAAAATTACTTATTATTTATTGTCTGTTAATTTTTTTTCCTCCTTTCATAAAGCTCTAGTTTTGAAAGCCACAAACTTAACAGGAATCTTCCATTTTATTAATGGAAAATAGCATGATACAAATACAGATTAAACCTTTGTATGAATCAAAATAACATTCAACTAATACACAAAACTATGAATAAAGTATACATTTTCTGAGGAAGATGTTTCTAGGATACACAGACTATTCATACACTTGCAATAGTTTCAGACCTATAGGGCAGTTTCCGTGTTCCTCTATTTTCCTTCATGTGCTTTCAAAGATGCAAGACTTCCCCCATCTTCACCAAAGCACAGGCCTATAATTGAGTTAAAATCTAATTTTAAACCCCTTGTCAGGTCTCATATCCTCTAAACTAGTCTGTAGCTACAAATTGTTTAGTCAGTCCTAATTCCCCATCTCTCCCAACTTCTATCAGCATTCCCCCTGCTCTCACAGCCAACTGGCCGAGTTTTCGTTTCCTTTGTTGCTAAACGCCTTCTTCCTCCAAAATTCCTGCCTGCGCTCAGAAGGGTCACTGAAAACACAGGCGAGGAGAAACTGCTCCTCGCTCTCATTCCCTGCTGCCTGACAGGTCAGAGGAAGGGATTCGTTCCAGGAAAGGCTCATCTTTAACCCTGCAGCTCTGGACTGCAACAGGATCAGCCGCACCTCAGGGCAGAGGCGCCCGTGGGGGCTGAGGAGCACCGTTGCGCAGGGTGGGATCTTTGCAGGCTTGAAGCGTTCAGCTCAAGAAAGTCTCCAGTGGGCAAGGGCAGACTGTGATGTCCAAAGGTTTATCACAACATTACCAAATTTGGATGAAACCGTAGAAAATACACCCCTAACAAAAAGGCGCAGCACTACAAAATTCTAAATTCTGACTGTATTGGAGTTGTAGAGCTATTAAAAAAAATTTCAATCCTCTCTCCCCCCACAAAACCCCACTTTTCTCTAGTTGTTTTGTGGGTTTGTTTTGGTTTTTTTTTTAATTCTCCTCAAAGATGGCAAAGCCATTTTACCAAAATTGAAAAGAACAGAAAACAAAACACAGTCCAAGGCAGATACTGTACGTGGAAAATGTCAATGCAATAGATTTGCATTTAACAAAGACATCTGAATCAGACACCAACATAAAATGATGGAAATACTGAGCAACCTCACCACCCCCATCACAAATTTGTCTGAGAGCTATACCCAGCAGAAGTTGCAGAGGGAATTGCACGACAGCAGGTTCCGATACCTGGCTCATAATGCCATTCTGGTCAGACTTTCAAAGCAAACATTCCACCAGACGTAAAGCCCAAAGTGTGACAGCTCCTAATATTGTTCTTGGCTTGTACTTGAAATAAAGCGAAGAACATGGCTTTAAAACAGCTGAACAGGATGCATGCCATTCTAGTTTGGCAGTTACTTGAAGATTTGACCTAGCACAAGAAGGAAAAAAATTATGCAGACCAAAAATTTAGAAAAGGAAACAAAAAGGGGAAGTGTCTGCGATGTAAGAAACTTTGTGGGTTTTTTTTTTAAAGAAAAAAAAGAAGAAGGGGGGGAGGTCCCAGAATTTTTGTTTTAAAGAAGGACTAATGAGTTTCCTTTCATACAGTACACTTACTTTGTAGATATGCAAAAAGTGTAATACTTCACCTTTGGTACTCAACTTGAATGACTGTTTTCTCCCAACAAAAGGAGCAGGGGAGAGATCACCCAGGGACAACCTAGAGCACAGTTAGGCTTTTGGCCATTATTTGTCTGCTGACCACACTAGGAGACTAGGGAAGCTTCTCTCTTCAGTTGTTAGACAGTGCAAGTACACTCCAAATTGGCTCACTTCATACCAGAGGCAAAATATTCAGAAGAAAGCATGTATCTTACCAGAAAGGCAATTAAAAAATACTTAAAAACACAAAACAAAACCCACAAGCCTGTGGTTCACAAGTGAAGAAGTCACTGCAGAAAGCAGAGCTCAGCAAGGCACAAACACTGACAAATTCACTGCAATCCTGGATAATGCACAGGCAAAACATTCTCCCCAGCTTCAGCAAGCGACAACAAATGTCACACAGTATGCCAATGGGAAGGGCGACTGTAGCTACAGCAGCAACAAGCAGCATCGAAGCTCTGAGTTGTCATGCTTGAACTTTTAAACTAGATGATTAGAATGACCACTGACTAATCAGATATGCTTTAAAATAGTTCTCCTCTTGAATGTCTCCCCTATATCCCCATCCTGAAGTACAGGCAACTTCACTTGGGCTAAAATCCAAGACTAACATTTGCATTCTTAATCATTCACAGACTTTACTTTTCAAAAAGTTGCACTACTTTGCTGGACTATCTTAAATGAATTATATTAATTAAAACAATCTTGAGTTTCAAATACTTTCATCATCCTAGTCAAGTGGTCAGTCCTTTTATAAAACAATTGAACCTATACCCTCAAAATAATCCACTAACCAGAAGGAAAACAAATAAAGTAGAAAAGGCAAAGCAATTTTTACTTACTTAAAGAAAATACAATTAAGAATCTTAAGACAAAATTGCTTTTGTTCTGTTACTGCTTACGTATCTAAGCCACCATCCTAAAATGTTGACTATACTTGAAATATTACTTAAAATATTCGCTGTTTCAATACACTGAGTGCTTTATTTTACTAATTTTCAGTTAATACCGTACATTAACAACTCCCCTAAATACCCATAAATGCTTTGTGTAGTCAATAAAAATATATTAATGCCTGAAAATGATTACATTATATCTGCCAATGAATGATTTTAGTTGAACAAGTTTTCTTTTCTGAAGCTTTTAAAATGCACTATAAAACAAAAGAACCTTGTAAGCTCGAAAAAAACCTAAAAAACAGTATGAAGGACATGGTCTACTCCCTCTACTTTAAAAGTAAAGTCTGAGTAGTTCCCTTTATATTGTTTTCTTAATGTAACACCAATCAAAATCGAAGTTGGAAAATAAGTAACCTAACTGCTCTGGGATCCCTGGAACTTTGCCAGGATTTCTGAAGCAAAAATATGCACCCATGCTTTGCAGCACCAATGCAATAAATCCAAAGCTTCAAGATATTTCCACAGATACTGTACTTATGCTGCAAAACACATTAGACACATGTTCCAATGTTTTCAGGAAGTGCCTGCATCGAGCAGTTCGTTCACATGCATGCTGGAAAAAAGGCTGAGATTTCTAAATGCATGGCCACATGTCCAAGGCAAATCCAAGAGCTGTTCAACACATGGGCTAGCCTCCGGCCTTGTTGAGCAGATCTGGAAGTCTCAACAACCTGTGTTTACCTGCCATCTTTTCCATGGCTTGGCAACCTCTCTCCCTATCCCACCAGGCTTCCCGCTTATGTGCTACGTGTGTAGATGACTAAGTAGAGCACAGATGGAAGTCACTCAGTTCCCATCTGATGGCCTGCAGGAATAATCACAGAATCATAGAATGGTTTGGGTTGGAAGGGACCTTAAAGATCACCTAGTTCCAACCCCTCTGCCATGGGCAGGGACACCTCCCACTAGACCAGGCTGCTCAAAGCCCCATCCAGCCTGGCCCTGAACACTTCCAGGGATGGGGCATCCACAGCTTCTCTGGGCAACCTGTTCCAGTGTCTCACCACCCTCACAGTAAAGAACTTCTTCCCAGTATCTAACCTAAATTTCCCCTCTTTCAGTTTAAAACCATTACCCCTCATCCTATCGCTCCACTGCCTGATAAAGAGTCCCTCCCCATCTCCCCTATAGGCCCCCTTTAGGTGCTGGAAGGCTGCTATAAGGTCTCCCCACAACCTTCTTTTCTCCAGGCTGAGAAACCTCAACTGAGTAGCAGGGAGAGGGCTACCACAACAGTCCACAACCTTTGCCACCACTAAGCGTAATGGAAATGGAGCATGGGCTCCCTAATAGCCCTGGGAGCAGTGGCAAATTGCTCTGAGCTACCTTTCCTCCCAGGGAGGAGACAAGGAGTCACTTTTACATGCACTGATTCTGCACACACACAACAAAATCCAAGGTCTCATAGGTGATCAGATGTATTGCACACACATAAATAAGCTATACTGTGCAGAAAGAGATGGCCCCACCATCAGGTAAAAGCAGAAGCAGTGTTGTGGCGTACAGGCTCCCCTCCCAGGGGAAGTATTCTGCCCAGCCAGAAAGCCTTGGTACTCTTCACAGGAAAACTACTCCATTGCATGGTGCTTCTAGCTGTGCCCCAGATGGTAGGTATCTCCAGAAAATGTTTGAAAAGTATTTTTAAAATTTAATTCCAGCTCAACAACATTTTCAGGACAAATTAAAGAGTAAGGCCTATAAAACTGTTTTTGCATGTGGATCTATGAAATCGTCATTCCAATCAATTCCATCCAACCCTTCTTCCATCATTTCACACTGTTCTCACCCCACATCACCATCATAGCAGAAACTCTGAGGCAAAGCAATTAAGAGGTTTCAACCTTTTTTTTTTTGGCAACTTTTCTAAGAAATTCATTCCAACAAGAATAAAGAAAAAAAATACCCTCACACAAACTCTTAACTTACTCTTGCAGAGTTTCCACTCCTTTTTCCTTATATTGCAGCTCCTGCTTCATCTGTGCCAATTCTCGTTTTAGCCTAGAAAGCTGAACAAAATAAAGTAATAATGTGTAACAGAACCTTCCACAATAAAAACAAATGTTTTTTAAATACAAAATCTTAAGTTACTTCAAAAAAGCAGAAGTGATAATCTAAGTTCTCTTCTTTTTTTTTGTTTTAAAATTTGTGTTAAAATAACAGAAGACTTTCTAAAATATAAGACCCAATCAAATAGCAGTCACAACATTCAGCTTTCAAAGTACCAGTTTTCTCATCTATTCTATTGCTTTTCTATCTCCAATAGTTTATGTTAACAGCTCGCAAGTTTCAGTCCACATGATTTTTCTTCTCCCTTATAGCAGACAAGCAGCTCTCAACTGTCTTCAACTCTTCAGTCAACTTAAAAAAAAAAAAAAGACTGAACATTACATGCTATTAATTTTTCAATCTGGGACAAAATCACTGGCAGAAGAACTGGCCTCTCACCCAGAAATGTCAGCCTGGTTTTCTGCAGTTATTTTTATATTGTCCTCCTTCTCAATTCCCCCCACCAATTACCTTTATCCAACTAGAGAGCATAAATCAAAAGTGACAAAGCAGCAATGTCTCCAAAATTGTATTTTTGTGGTTTTATGAAAACAGCTACCTGAGTAGGTTGAGCAGAACGTAGAAAAGCACTATCAGCACCAAGAATGATCTGCAAAGAAATAGCTTCTTGACCTCCAAAGCTGACGGATAACGGAGGGCAATGCGGGGAGAAGGATGCAAGGGACTACAGGCAAATGGGGGGAATGGAGGTGTTTCAGCATGGAGTGGTGAGACATAAGACTGAACTGAGAGCCCGAAGAGGGGCAGGGGTGGAAGAAAAAAAGCTCTCTCTTCTCAAGCTATGAAACTTAGTACCTTTTCTAAAATTTACCCAGAGCACTCCTGATTGTCACATGTACACCAATACATAACAAAACTATTAGTAAAAAATAGAATAAAAAAAAAATAATCCTACATATCCAGCCATAGATTAATTTTGTCAGCACTAGTCCAAGAGCGAGAGGCTTCACAGCAGTTCCAGGGATGCAAACCAGGACTGTCAGAGTCCCACCATCCTGCATGGCCCTTCCTTCCCCATGGGCCCTTTCCTCAAAACTCATCGCACCAGCTCCCAAAAAATTCCTATACCAACACTTTCAACACTCACCAAAAGTAAAATGAAAAAATGCATCACTAGTGTCATGTACACACACTTTACAGTGTGCATTTTATTCTATTACCTGAAACAACTCAATGCCTATGCACACATTCAGTTGAACAGGTTATCCTATGCACTTAGGAGATCATTATGTTTTAAGATGCAGAAACAGAGAGAAATAGTCTCATAAGTGAAGACTTGGTTTATTTTCTTTAAATCTTTTTTAAATAAATAACGCTTATTTTCTTGTTTAGAATATGCTGACATTTAGAGTATGTAGAACAAGCAAACACTAGTCAGCATGTAGTAAATTTATACAGATAGAATAAATGCCTTTGAAGGGTGGTGAACAGGATTTATTTTCAGAGGCACTCATGTGAAAAGTGGTCACTACAACAAAAATGGAACACTATCCTGCAAAGATAAGTATTTTTTATTTATTTTGTGAGCTGAGTGCCTGGCATGCTAAATCCCATTTTACTCATTAATAAAAAGAAACATACAATTTAGAAATAGGTTCTAGAGCTCAACATTATAAACTGCTTTTTATACTTGTTTATGACTGCTATATCAATCTGCTTGAAACCAACATGCAGACTGCAACTCTTTGCTAAATTAAAATTCAAGAAGTCAACTATTCTTCCTTCAGCAAAGACAGTACCAAAAGCATGATTCTAGTTTAAAAATAAGTAAATATAAAAACGGAACATTTTTATTACAGAACTGCCTATCACTGTCAGAATGCTTGAACCCTCCTCCCCTCATAAGACCTAGAAAGTTCTATTTCGCCAACATGTCTACAGAATTGTGAACAGATTTCCATATAAATGGCTAAATCTAGAGATCAGTAACATTCATGGAACCCCACTGAAAATGGGTAAATGGGAAGATATGAGGACAGTGGTTTCGAACTGCACTTCAAATCAAGAAAGAATTTGGCTGCAGTGTATTTACTACTTGTGGCAGTTTGCACAGAGAAAGCAATTTCTGAAAGCCTGGCTGAGTTTGCCTCTGACATCCATGACAAAAATATTTATGCTTTTAACATGGAAAAAGCATTACTTTGATAATCACTGAAATGCAGTAAGTGTAGGCTCATTTTTAATAGAACAATAGAAGAGTAAATTTTAATATTATATTTCCAAAAATGCATGCAATGTCCAGTTTAAATGCTAAGGTGAAAGAAAAGCACACAGTCCCCCTTCATTCCCCCATGCTTAATTCACATTTTTACAAAATGAAAAAAAGATTACTCACTCTGTCACGACGGCTGGCTATTTCTGCTTTAATCTGATATGGATCATACTTGGTATTAGTTGAAAATCCAGAGAACGCTAAACAGATGGAAAACAGCATTTTACATTAATATTTTTTCTTCTTTAATACACTAGTAAAGATGTGGCACTATTTAATAGACCACTGCATTCATTCTGTGTGTTACATGCCACTAGGTTTTAAAATAAGCCTCTGTGCTAAAGTACAGCTAAAGAGTACAACTAAAGAATTACCTTTGGCCTGCCTGAAATAGTTTTTTGACTAGTTTTTTGTCCTGAACAACAACAAAAATTGTATATAGCAGCACTGCATATTGCCTAAACACAACTAGCTTCCATGACAGGATGGTGGCATCTACTGATACAAGCAATTTGTGTAACATTAACAATTGCTAATTGCTTCCTAGGTATGTTGAATTAACAGTGTGATAGGGACTAAAGTAAAAAAAAAAAAAAAAACAAAACCCAAAACTTATTGTCAAAACAAAATTCAATCAGCTACAGAGAGAAGCTGCCTCCTAAAGCAACAGTGAAGGGAACCGACATACAGATCAACTTCTGGCAAGTGAGCTCTTAACACAGCGTATCTAGAGTCAGGCAATGATTTCAAGCTGTGGCATTACAAACTAAAACCTAGGCAGATGAAGTAAAGGTCCTAGAGGACAGGCTGGGCAAGACCAACCATGATTTATTGAGTGAGCCATTCACAGCAGCAATGGCCCACTGAAAAATTCCTGGTATGCGAACGGATGGTGGTGTGCTGTTAGACCCACCATCCTTTTGTAGAGCTGAAGGCTGCTGCTTTGAAACCCATATCCATGTCTGCGTTGCACTGAGCCTTTCGACTCTCGAAAGAATACTGCAATGCCAAGGTCATGTCAAGCATGCAGAAACTTGCCAAAATGAGTAGTCATGCCTGGACTAATTCTCTAAATCCAGGATTTTCTATGGATTTTTTTTTTTTTTAAAAACTGTGCTGATCACAACTGAGTCACAAAAGTGCTGCATGGGCACCTCCCTGCCAACCCACAACTGCTGAGCTCACACCACCTCCCACTCATGAGCGCACGACACTGAGTCAATGGCAGCACCCACAAGCAAAGAGGAGGAAAACAGTCTGTGAAGTTTTAGGCCTTTTAACACAACAGACTGAAGTGAGTGGTGGCGGAGGCAGGAATATTCGCAGTATAAGCGCCCAGCTTTGGCCAGCTAATTGCACTTGAATTAGGAGCCTAAGATTTCTGTACAATAAATGGAGAAGCAAGCATCCCAGAGTGGAGTAGAGGAGTCGAATTAAGAAAAACAAGTTGAGAAGCCTTGGGGAACCTTGAGTTGACAGCATGATTAATCCCCAAAGGGATTTTAATTCTTTTTTTTTTTTTTAATATATCATCTGACTAATCAGCCCATCCCGTTTTCTCGAGAAAGATGCATATGACCTTAAAGCAATATAAAATATATTAACATGCCTGTAGAAAGTTTTTTCACCTCAAGACAAGTGAAAAGTTTTATTTAAAAGATTTTATATTATCAATTCCACAGATATACCTAAAAAAACCAAAACTATCAGAAGACTGAGTAACATAAAAGTCAATTAACATAGCATTTGCATTCACACTACAGATAACCTTCAATTCAGTAATTTTTAGTCATATTTTGTTGCTGTTTCAAGCAACTTGTTTTTCCAAGAGCTTTAAAAATATGAAAAACAGGTTATATTTTTCTAGTATATTATCATCTTCAACAGAGGCTTCTTTCTGTATATTCACCTGAAGTAATTCAACAAAATACCTCACAGAACTATTGCAAATTTTCTAATAAAATACTGATGACACTATCTTTTACCCTATTTCAAGTCTTCAAACAGTAAACACTCTTTAAACAATAATTTCCTTTTTAAAATTTCTTTCTTAAGAAAAAAAATTAATCGTTCTTAGTTTTTAAGAAACTTGAACATAACAGGGAGAAATAAGACTAGTCACAACTGTTCAATTAAGTCACAAACTAAATCACAGAACACATATATTTAAAACTAAATAAAAAGAAGAGTTAATCCCAGTGCAACAGTAAAAGGACACTTCGTCAAGATCACCTAGGACACCTCAACCCTAGAAAACATCTTTTATTCAGAATTTTGGCATACATATGAATTACCTTGGATTAATAAATACCACTGGATCAGTAGCTAAACACTTCCACAGTCAAGTTTCTTGAACATTTTCAGAAAGGGCTTAGCAGAGCTTCCCATATTTATCAAGTACTTGGCATTTACCAGCAAATCCTGCAGTTAAACAATGGTTGTACACACGGCATCCACTGAAAAACCACCAGCACAGTGGAACTCCACTACATTTCCACGTGGCTGGTTGGTATATCCATTTGATATACTTCTTTGAACTAGACTGTTTTGATTTTTTCCTGATGCATCAGCCAAGAGTCATGACAGCAGTGCAACAAGTTCAGATTTCAGGAAAAGTCTATCATCTACTCCAAGCTACTAGAGACACCCGAAGAATGAAAAGGGCAGGACATCAAGCCTCTACAACCTGCACCACCGGCATTAGGATCAGAGGCTGGCATTCAAGAATGAGGTGCACTAATGAAACACTGCTTCCTACTTTGTGGTCAGAGATACTCTTGACCACAACACCTTGATCCTAACTCTTTATAAAGTTGATAAAACAACTATGGATCCGCAGAAGGCTTCCCTTAACCTGATGGTTCCCCTCCATGTTGAGGGTCAAATAATCTACAAATTTAGGACTGCAAGTAGATGGCTGGTCCAGCAACAGTCAGTCTTGTCTTTGTTGCCTTGCACGAAGCATCACTACGGCTAGCTCCAAGATGGCTAGAGATGCTAGCTGGGATATATCCCTGTTTAATGTCAAAAAGGCGTATTCTTACAGACCTAACAGGAAATGGAAGTCCCTGAATAGCAGAGTCAAAGGAGAGTGCATCACTTCTGTAGTCAGGATCTTCATTCAGAAGAGAACTGGGTGATGGAAACACTTTACACTATTTCTTACACCACTTGTTGCGAGAGGCAGGTGGGTAAATCAAGAAAAGACTAGTAAACTCACAGCTGGCATAAGAACGGCTGTCATCCTCACACATTTTGTGCAGTTGTTGATATTCTTCTTGGGCTAGTTCAAAACGCTGCTGCTTTATTTGATAAATCTCTTTCTTGGCATTGAGTGCCTCCTGGGCAACTACTAAATATTCCTTTAGCATGCGTTCCTGCTCCCTTCTCCATTGCTCCCTTGGGTCCTCAATTTGTGTGAGCTCTAAGGAGAAAAGCATAAAAAAAAATAATTTGTAAGACACTTTATCCCACAAAGTACAAATTATTTTGTTAAGATCTGTTCTCAACTAGCACGCCTAACATGCTTTAGTGTACAGTGCTCAAAATCACTCCAGCCTGGACGAGAAGAAGGATGCATACAGAGCAGAAAAATAGGAAAAGCCCTTTCAAATATAAAAGGCATTTAAATTTGATTTTTTTCTTTACAAACTAGAGCAAACCCAAAGAAAACAGTGTTTTGGCTCTAACCTTCCCTTGGAGCCAACTTGAAAATTCTGAGCACTACCTAAAAGCTCAGAACCATGTAGGTGAGTGACAGATATTGCAACGCTTAACCCATAACTCTATAAATGGTTGGAACAACCTTAAGATACTACATACAACTTCACAAGTATAACATCCGGAAAGGTCAGTGACTACACCTGTGTAATTAAGAAGACTAAGGTCACCCAACAGAAAAGTTATCATTTTAATCTCAAATCCATAAAAGAATTTAAATTGCTTCTTTTTTTGTCTTAAGAAACAGCACTCTCATGCTTCCCCTTTCCAGGGTTTAGAACAGTTCATATTCAAACACAAATCAAAAATAGGTTTCCAGCACAAAATCTTTCCCGTATGTACTGATTTTCAAAGTTATGACCATAGCACAATCTCTTTGCATTTGCAAAGACACTTAAGGAGGACACATGCATTAAAATCCTAAAAAATTGTTGGTTCATTTTCTTTTTGTGGTGATGCTCAAGCTAGCGAATATGTTTTACATGAGGATGTCCATGTAAAGTCTCATGTGAATGTTAATTTCTGGTGATTGAGGCTCTACTGGTAAGAAGTTGCTACAGATGCAATGTCAGTGTTCAAAGTAGTGGCAGAACCTGCATCACAGTCAGGAGGTAAGCACCCAGTCATTTTTTCCAAACTTTGTTTCTCACGAGAGATGAAAGCCAGTTATGGTTTGTATTGATCTTGTGTACATAATTCAGTATGTTGGTGTCAGTGATTAAATAAGAAACTCTAAAAGGTTGAGCCCAGCAGATTAAGAACTCTCACGCTGCCAAGGTCATGCAAGCAGCTCTACTATTTGAGAGCCATCTGAAGAGCATATAAACAAAAACAAGACACTCATCTATGAACAGTACTTCCAACAGATCTGTATATTAGGTTCCTAATAACCTTCTCTCTCAACAGCTGTAACTTTTCTCTCCCCACAACTCACATTGCAACAGTATAAAGATCATGCCTATAGTTCTGCAATCTCTCCCCACATTCCAGGGACCCTGGATTCCCAGCAGCACCTTCTGGCTCCAATGCCTTCAAACTACCTCTGCAGCCCAGGACAGGATGTGCTGTGGCTTGTTCCCGTCTCCATAAATCCTCCTCTGCGTGCAGGGCAAGCAGAATTAAACAGAGTTCACATTGCAGCCCATCCTTTACCGAGGGCATGATAATTTGCAATGCCACCTCATCTGTCTGTAAGTATTCCTGAAATCTGTACAAATTTAATATTCCTAAAACTGCTAATCATCTATCAAAACTGTGCAGAAATTAATAAATATTCAAGAGACAGAAAAGCTGGGTCCCAGTAAGTGTCTCTTTTTGAATAAAAAATTAATAATTCTAATCTCAATAAACAGCCAAGGCTAAAATGTTATGTTGTATCACACATTAAGCTTCTGAGGTCCTATACTACAGGACACTGCATCTCTTCTTAAATTATCCCAGAAGCCTTCTCAAAAGCTAGCAGCATTCTTCTGAGGCAGAAAACTTCTTCAGTACAGTAGTGACGTCCTTTTCTGTTTTACAAAGTACAGAGGCTTCACTTTGCCCTGGATTTCTACACAAGTTTGCCATGTAAGAACAAAACTAAAGCTACATTGTATGATAAAATTCACTTCCTTCATTTCTTTATAACCAATTAAAAAAAAAAAAAAACACCAAACAAAACTACAGTAATATAAGAACAGCCCCAGACAAATGCAGAGAATATATTATTCCCTCACTGGGGAATGGCCAACTGGATAAAGGAGACTTCAAAGGCTCCCAAGACTCTGAGGAGGAGGGAAAGGAATTCTGCGGCTGGCAGCCGCCAAGGTTTTTAAGCAATGGTTGGACAAAAGCCAAGAGCAGCTTAGTAAGGGTGTCAACAAAGTACTGAATTTACAGAACAAGGTGGAGATCAGGGTTGGAAGCACCATTGAGATTTACAGAAGACTCCTCTGTTCCTGGGGTTTTTCAATATAAATGGAAAGTTATTGCCTAGAAATCTTTTTTATTACTTTCTGGGTAAACAAACATAGCAAGAGGCTTGGAAAAATGTGATGTATTACTGTTTTCTTTTAAAAGGTGCAAGGGCAAAAAGCTTGAGATGGTACACAAAGCATGAGAGGTCCCTGGTAAGCATAACTTCAGAAAGACTCACTTTGAATTACCCCTTCCATTTTCTCACAGCGTTTCTGGAAACCGAAGCACTTCTGTTTTGTCAATTAACACAGAACTCCAATGCTGTATAAAGCATTTAACCCAGCAAGCCACAAAAGGCAGTCCGAATGTTTTCACGTGGAATTTGCCTTTCCAAGTATTTTTGACATAGTTCAGAATATAATGTAAGGGACTCATTTCAGAAAAATATTTCTTCATTTCCTACATTATCTCTGCCACTTGCCTGACACCATCTTATGATGGACACGATTATCTACTCATTAGTTCTCACTTCTACAAAAGAAGTTAATGCAGTCTTGATTGGTACTTTTGTTGTCCACAGTTTAAAATTGGACCGAATATCCTACTAATTTTTGAATAATGATTATCCAGCAATAATATCAACTCTGTCTTCCCTCTGAATATAAATCTTGCTTGTATATGCAAGCACTGTATTAGCCTGAGGGTGACAAACCCATTTTGCTGTGACGGCTGAATTACCATTGAGGATAATATCTGTGGGCTGCAAGTAATTAGTTATCATGAAAGAGACAAATTTTGCAACCTTGTTAATTGCAGAATGATTGCTTTCACTCAGTTCAGCACTGGCCCTATGAAGTTTCTATCTCTCTGTTCATATATTACCTTTATTTAATTCCTAATATGATTAGCTTTACTTTCCCAGACTCATTTTTATTAATCTACTCTTTCTGTGCCTTCCCACTGAGCATTTGGGAATTCAATTTCTCTCTGCAAAGACTCTTCTACAGTTTTTGCTCTCAATTGCACAGAAAAAAATGCAAGCCAGATCTGACATGCCTACAATGATTAATATCCTTTCTGTAAGTGCAAACTTGATGTCTGTGGTAAAGCAGCTAATAACAAAGTCTGAAAAGCAAAGGGGAGTGATTTTTTTTTGCATATGATGGTGACTGTTATTCCTATCCAAGAAGCCTATCGGTAGGATGCTTTAGTAGCTTTTTTAGTCACAACATTGCAATGGGAGTTCATGTCCTACCCATTATCTACAGGGACTCCTAAAGCCTTTGAC
>VYZM01009247.1:278814-309850 GCA_013398915.1 Dromas ardeola
TTTTTTTTTTTAATGGAAACAAGTGTTAACTGCCTGTAACACATGGTATCACAAACCTGGACTACCTATGCTAAGACAGCTGACGAGCATGTCGCTCCCACAAAAATTTGAGTTATTTGTTGATCAGCACCTCCTGAGCCATGGTTTGCCACTGTTTACAGCAAACAAGTTTGTGGCAGTTCCTTTTAAGCCCACCCTGTAAGCTACAGTGCTTCAGGAGCTGGTTAAAAAGCAGCTCTAACATCTGTGCAACAGGGCAGCATAGACAGTAACTTCATCAGCCACCCCATTCTCAGTCCATAATTGCCCTTCACTTCACAGCTACCTGAGCTTACATGGGTCAAGAAAAGTGAGCGGCATCAGCTATCTACCTCTCTTGTGACCTCGTGCTGAAAAAAAACATTCAGGAAAAATGGAAATAATGTTATAAAAACTCAGCAGATAGAACATTTTGGATCATCACATCCTGTGTTGTGCTCTGCATTGAATCAATTGACTCCAAACCAAAAAAGAATTAACTTTTTCATGCTAGGCAGTCCCTTTACATTTTTTTAAATCTCACTAACACTTTTCTGATGGGCAGGGTATTATACACATATTAGATAAAAACTGTTCATCGTACACAACATATTTACTGCTACGGGTCATGCTAATAGGGCAGGTGGCCATGAAAAGCCTGAACAAGTAGATTTTGTGATGCAAAATGTATGTGAAGCTACATGTATGAGATAACTTATATGATTTGTTGACTTAGAAGAAGTAACAGAAGTTTACATTGCCTACAAACACCTACAAGAAATGTCCCTGAGGCCACACTCTAACCTTTCACTATTCTAGAAACAATAAACATTTACTAACAAGCAACAACAGAGAAATAATATAATTTTGTTTTTATCCTTTATCATCCTCCCAAAAAACAAAACAGCTAAGAAATATTGGCTTAGTATGTTGAAACATAAAATAAAATGCTATGTCCAACTGCAGCTCTCGCCTAACTTGTCTGGCTGCTCAGGAACTGCTGAAACAGTTCCACACAAGCAGCCAAGTCTTCCAAGCAGCTATCCATTTCTTAACTGCAGCTATGATCCATATCCAAATTCAGAACACAAATATTATGCGAAATTCTTGCTGAAAATATACCCACATTTCATCAAGATGACCAAAATTCCTCTTTCAAAAATCACAGCCAGGTTAAAAGTCAGTGCTTTTAAGAAAACTGCTTTTGTTTCTACTATTTTTTTACAGAGGGTAAACAATAAAAAAATGGGGGTAGAGGGGTTAAGTAAGACTGTCCATGAGTGCTTTAAAATATGATTTGTTTGTGTATGCACAGATAGCCAGAAGTTACAGGCAACTGTACAAAGCCATCAGCCAGAACCTAAGATTAGCATCAGGGCAGAGGCAACGGCCGGAGGGGCTGGCTGAAGGCAGGCAGTCTGGGCAGCAGGTGACTTGACATCTACACCAGAAAACAGACAAAATTACATATAGCAGCTGGGAAGAAGCCATAAGAGGACTGCAGCAATATACGGCAGTTAAGACAGTTAAGGGGAAAAGATTAGGAAACTACAGTCTTATTAAACTGATGTCAAATTGGACCTTCCTATTGCATCTGTTCTTAGCTAGAACCAGTAACATACAAGATATTTACGACTTTTCCTTTGCCAATCCTAATAAAGCTGCCTTTGTTACTCAGAATCTCTAAATATTTACAAGATCTTCTCAAGGACTTGCATAGTGGGAGAGACTTAAAAAAAAATAATAACCCAAACAGATAAAAATCAAAAGCCTAAACTAAAAGATAAGGAAAATTTAATGGGGAAGTTCAGAATTTGAGAAGCAAGCTGAATTCTTCCACCTGTGTAAGAACACAACTCCACACCTGTCCAGACACAGCACAGCTTTAGAGCAGGCAAGTAAAGCAGTATTCCATTTTTCTCAATTCTGAATCGTTTATAACTTTTTCATGGATTTCTGTGAATAACAGGGTTTTCCAACTACATGCTATTGATAATTAAGGTCCTAGTTAGTAAAGGCCAGCCCTGCAGTTATCTGTTTATTTCTTCCACCCTGCAAACCACAACTTTGCAACCTTCTGCTGGAGAAGAGCAAGTCACCCAGCTGTCAGACTTCTACATCCTCAGTACACATTAAAGCCTATTTCTGTGTTCAATTCCGTCCAGCAAACTGCTTGGCAGTTGTATCCTTAGTTTTGTAATGACTCTTCTGGTTTGAGAACTCAAATTTCTGACTTGCTTACTTGGCCATAATCCTGCCCACCGGTTAACTAAACCGTTGTAGAAGAGTCACTGGGAGGGGTGATGAGTTGCTACACCCTTACACAGAGGACTGTATATGTGCTCGTGTGTAAGCGTATGCATACACACACGAAATTGTTCTCTTCTGACTGCTGGTCACAACTTCTGTATGCAACTACCAGATGAGGAGGAAACACCTGGACTTTCCTAATGGAAGTCATCTGAGAAAGGGTGAAAAGGTGCATCTGCAAGACCTTACCCACAAGTTCGTAGTAATAAGCCCTTTGGACACGAACAAGAATAACGGGAGGAGTTCAAAGCAGGAAGAAAATGAAGCAGACAGGAAAAGGGAGGTCTCCAGCAGACAAGGAGGAACAAAAACGGGACATAAAACTCCCAAATTCAAGTTCATGAAGTTCCACATGTTAGAAGAAAAGGAGGCATCAAAAGAAGCTTTACATCTCAATAACAAGTAAGTAAAACAGTCTTAAATGCTGAAAGACAGTATCATGCAACGGAGTACTTCCTGCAGACTATTGCAGGATCACTTCAATTTTATATCAAAAAAGATTAGCACATCCTCATTATAACATTGCCTCTTTCATTTCTAGTTTATTAAGGTATCTTGGCTATCTCTGGAGTAGTACAAAAGCAAAAGGGCAAAGCTCCCATCTACTGTGTTCTCTCACTAACCTTATATGCCCTATATCCAGAAAGACTATGCCAGCACTTGCTGAGTAGCTTGCTGCCCTGAAGTCTGACCTTGCTAGACTAAACTTTTCTTCAAAATTTTGAAGTCTATATGATTATCCCAAACATTATGGCAGAGATTTTTCTAAAGCGTTCTAACAGCCATTGGTAATTCAAGTTTCTGTACATTTGTAATAGTTAGCTCTGCACTGCTGAAGGCCTCCCCCCCCTTAAATTTATCATTCTTCTTTACCAGCTAGCCAGATTGGAAATAACTAAATATATATATGCCTATGAATGTGTACATACATATATACACACGTGCAATTAATGGTATTTGGACAAATCAACAGAAGTGTCAAATGACAGAGGCTTAACTTAAACATTCTTCAATAAAGAAAGTATTGTAAAACACTTGTGAACACTTTAAATCACTTTAGACAAGTCTCAGTCAGCAAAACCGAGAATCTTATGTTAACTAGTAATCTCTGGGCCGACTAGAAGGCAAGGAGTGCAGTCGAAGACGCATGGAGGTTAACACCAGAATCTTGAGATATATACGCAATTACATCCTGTGATCTACAACTGCTCATTAACCGAAGAAAACCCTTCTCATACACTGAGACAGCCCATCATGCTAGAAAACATACCAACGAACACAATGCTAAAGGGATTTTATACTTCTGTAGTCTGGGAGAAACAATGTTTTAGAATAGGCTATAGCCAAACTATACTGAACTACTAGTGATCCCCTAGAGGTAAACTGAAGTTTCATGAGATTAGAAACAGACATCTGTCATGTCTATGTGCACAAACAAGCTCAGTGCTACTACCAGTGAAAATTTAAGTAATTTTACGTTTTACAATATTTTAAGCCCCAAAAACTTACTATAGTTGGAGTATATTCAATTAAATTTTACTAAAATTAATTTCATGAAGCTATTTCTACCAGTAAGTATTAGTCAATGATACTAATAAAAGAGAAAACATGTTAGAAACACGTTAGAGGTTACCAGAAACCATTTCTAAAGAAATGTAGCAGCAAGTGACAAACAATGGGAGGAAAAAGTAAATGCAACTGGACCGAGTATAAAACAATGGTTGGAAAAATATATATTCAAGAGACCATTCTTTTCAAGTCTCAGAACAAAGTGATGTGTAGATCAGTGCCAAAAGAATATGCATACCATGACTTCACATACATCCTATTAAAAACAAATTGTGAGGTATAACAGTAAACAAATGCCTCACACCCAGAGGAGTCTACGCTGCCAGCTAATATTAGAAATTCAAGACAAGAGCTTCTCATTTAACCTTTCAGAACAGCCTTGCTCCTCCTCCTCTTCCAGCCTGCTTGAAAACAGCGTTATACTTGTCCCATACTTTTCCTAAAAGTAACACATACGGCATTTCTCAAACGTGTTCAATTATCACATTCCTCGAAGTTTTATGGACTCTTGTACCATTTCTGTGTAATGTCTTCTAACGTGCCACTGCGCTGTCACACGCTGACGTTGCCTGTACAGCAGAGAAACTGTGCCTTGTAAAAGGCCGGAGCCCTGGCCCCAAGCCCCACTCAGTGGAGCGGGTGCCCATGGGCACAGTGGGGAAAACTGCGACCAGAGACCCCTGCCCAAACCATGCCACGCGTCTGCAAGGCAGGCTTTACAGACCGCTTCGCTTCTTAAGTTTCTGAAATACATTACTAAAGCAATACTTTATGTGGGAGTGAAAGAGTGCAACTAATGTGATACACACACACGATCCAAGGGCACCGCTTCAATCACTTGCCTGAAGAGTTACTAAGCTCGACTTAGCTCTAAGCAACTGAAGTGGAAATATGTTGACAGGATCTTTGATGCTTTTGGTTTCAGACTCCGTTTCTTGCAAGCAGTGATCTATGGCAGTCACCTCATTATTTAAGGTTTTTCCACTCTTCCAGGAGTTAGAGACCCTTAGTCAAGCACATATGGGCGCATGTTTCAGCTGCCTAGAAGTGGCGATGGACAAGTCATTAGTGAATACTGTATACATTAGCATACACATACAGACATCCTCAACCTACCTACTTATTTAAAAGCTTCAGTAAACCATATTTTAAATGGTATTACAAAAACAAGTCAATGGTTACCTTTAAGGTATTAAATGTGGTCTAAAAATAAACCTATTAAAGAAAACTGTGCGTAAAATGTGTCTTTTTTTTTTTTTCCCCAAACATATCAGGAGATCTAACAAAACAAAACTGCATCTCCCTAAAATCTTTGCTTCTTTTATACCACTGGAGCAACAACCCCCCTGCTAAGTAAAATAATTTCTTTAAAGCACAGTAACTACCTAAGAAAAAAAAGCAATAGTTCTGCAATGATTTGCAGCCTTGCTACGTCTTCTTCTCCACAGCTCACTCTTTGCCTTTACTTTAAAGTTACAGATACAGCTGTCAAATTATTTACACTTTATGACAATCTAGTTTATATTATTTCTAAGCTTTTGATTCTCAACATTCTCAACCTATAAGTCACGAATACGAATTCAGGTAAGCTACAAATATATAATGCTAATGCATGTGTTGGGGAGAAGATTCTCTAAAATATGTACTTAAAATCTTACAACTGCTTCTACACTCCACGTCAACCCTCTTGTCAGCCAATAATTTTCAAGCTTTTAGGAAAACTTAGCCTCTGTTTTCCCAACATTTAATTATCCCAGTATTATTACTATTCCCCAAATGCATTTGCCTCCTTCAGTCTTCCTTAATGCTGACCTTGCAAACTAATAGCGTATTCCCCAATCAATATTAGTAATTTAGTAATATATCCTAAAGAAAAAGATAGTTTTACAGATTTATGTTCATCTGAATTTTTTAAGAGGTTGAAGTTATGAAGTTTGATGCTATTACTTCTATGGTTCTCAGTAGTTGTGCAATATATTATATTAAAGCTCCAAGCTAGACCAATAAAGTACTTCCAAGTAAGTAGTACGAGGAATTACTCATAATCTCATTGTCAAGCTTTTGCTAAAATACAGGGAAAAAAATATTTTGTGAAAAATCCAGAGAAATCCAGCCAGATAATGTTGTTTTTAGGAATAGTAATAGTGCAGTAAGAAAAAAAAAAAAAATCAACACACACAACAAAAACTTAAGACAACCTGCTCAAACACAATATAAAAAACACTTAGAACTACTAGAAAAATTCATTTTCAGTATAAGAAACTAAATCAAAGAGTAAAACAGCACAAGTAATGTTTGGGGTTTTTTTTACAGTATAAAATTTCAGATCTACCAAAAAATGGGAAAGTAAAAATCAATCAACAGATGATAAAGCACAGTTATAGAAGACACACCATGTCATCAAACCTACACTGATCTTAATTTGATCAGGTATTGTACCACAAGTAACAAGTAGCTCTTCATTGAAACAGCAGGGGGGAAAGTAGATTAAATTTATAAAGTAACATACTAAAGAGACTTCAACAGTAGATGGCCTCCTCTTCTTCCACCCCACCTCCCATGACCGAGAAGGTTAAAAATAGAGGCTTCCGTTTCCTTAGATTATTTCGCTTTAAACTTTTCTAGAGCACTGAAATTAGCTACTTTGCCAGCTTCCTACATTTGTGTTAGAAAAGAAGGAGTGTTAAAAACACGCTTCCATTTACAGCAACTCAGGAAACCGACTTCTGTGGTTTGTATTATTATTATCATTTGTAAATGACAAGTCCCTCTAGAAGCTGAAGGTGTCTCTTCCAAAGTTTCACTTTAGGTATCGCTCCCTTGCACCACACAGTCACATATTTTGCGGGTAATTTTATGTATTTGCACATTTTTCTATATTTATGTATTCCTTTGCAGTTAGTAAATGTAGATATTTTCAGTGCACTGAGTTCAATCCCCTGTATCAAAGAGTGGCTCCAATACTAGCAAGGAGAGCTTAAGAGCTGCAGAAAGCCAGCTTCAGCTCCCTCCCTCCTGGCCCCAATACCTCAAGGAAGCCGGAGCCGCAGGAAGCCTCTAACTTCCACCATGGCAGCACAGAGTGGCCCCAGCTGACCAGCTCCACATTTTAAGGTCAGAAGGAACCACTGTCATCATCCAATTGATCTCCTGCATAATCCAGGCCACAAAACTTTAGCTGGTAATTCTTGCATCTAGCCCAACATCTCGCGGTTGACCTAGAGCATATTTTCCATAGTGGTAAGAGCAGTGTTTGTTTATATTGAAAAAGATGTACATCACACAGTAAGTATCTGAACTGTTTATCTGGAAGTATTGCACATCAACAAACAAAAAGTAGCAGGTATCCAAATACTGCTCCAGTATAAAGTTGTAACATCTACACATTACTATAATGCAGTGCCACCCATTCATTAGGAAGTCTGGTATGCTTCGTTAGGCATTGCCTCGTTAGGCAATTTTTTGATTGCTTCTAATTTTGCTAGACTGGCTGAAGTTCTCCCTCCTGAGGGTGTGCCTCATGAGAAGTTTCAATTAAAACAGCTCAGCCATTTTAAATAAAGCAGAGGAAAAAATGCTGTCCCTCCCCACTCCCGCACTAGAAGTTCTGCACCAGTATTCCAAATAATCTCAGTGCTACTAACACCAGGGCCTGAATTTTTTAGGTCTCCTAACTATCCCCATGGAAAAACATTCAAGTTTGGTCAAGGCATAGGGGAGTAGAAGAGGGAGAATATCGCTGCACGTGCTCAACATAACTCTGTGAAGTACGGAAGCCCTGTTCTTTGCAGATTTAATCTCCACTGAACATGCGCCAGCGTCTTAGGACCTCTCCCGACTACACACCCACCCAACCTCAGTGTGCCAGGACAACGCGAGGCTCGCTTCAGCTGCAGAAAAACACTGCCAATACAACCCTGCTCTTTGTATGCCAGGAACAGAGACTAGGAAGCCAGTTTGTCCTTCCAGTCTCAATGCAACTCCTGTTAGCACCTGAACACCATGGAGGAAAAGAAGGAAGCAGGCACACCGTGATATGGAAGGATGAGGAGCATGGGAACCAGGTGCTGGAAGAAGAGGAGGCGGCAATCAGAAAGCAATAAATGGTGCAGGGAGGCGCAGACAGGAGAAGCACAGGGACACGGACTTGCAGTGTCCTAAGGGTACGCTAAGCCTCACTCTCGTAGGGGGAGAGGAGGGGGGAGGAGACACCAAGAAAACCCACCCAAACAAAACCAGAATGCAGCCACATAAATAAAGACGATTTCACAATAATGACAATGCAGACCTTAATTTGGGCATTTTAGAATGTATCTACATTTGGCTACACAACTTTAATAAACATGGAAAAACCTTACACATGCATCACAAAAGTATCTCTGTTAGCAAGAGTACATTTAGGCACCAGGACCCATATCTTAAAGAGCCTTCTAAAATTTGGAGAAAGAACAGAGCCTATTTTAAAAGTCTGATTCTTTTCTGAGAATGTCAAGTATACACCAAACGTAAAACTAAAATCTCAAAAGCACCTTTGAATATCCACTGCTACACAACGGATGTTGCCCCCAGGAACAGCAATCCCCACTATGAACGCTTCCTTCATTGCTCATGAAAGGTTAGTATCTAACAACATGGGAACTTGACATGGATAACATGTTTGGAAGCCACCTAATTAATCCATTTATCTGTTAAGATTGGTTAAAAAAAAAAAAAAAAGATCAGACACCGGGAGCTACTCAGGAAATAATTAGATATTCATGAAGGAAATGAAATACTAAAACACGTGTAATGATTGATTGACCGAGCAACTATTAAAAGAAAGGTGTGCAAAGACAGACAGCTACTGTGTTTTGAGACATATCCTCAACAGTTATGCTCACTAAAAACTGTTTTTTCATAGTAACTACAACTTCTATTCTTTTCTCAAATAAAATGAAGTCTATCTTTAATGCAGAGAGCACTTACACGCAACAACAGAAAAGCCACAAAGACATCAGAAATGCAGATTAAACGAACTGCAGGAGAAGTGAAGGAAGAAGGAGAAAAACATTTGCATTTCTAAGAGGCCTGTCTGGTACCGACTAACAAACAGGTTGGACAGATGCATTCAGAAGAGAAGTGGGGGTTTAGGTCTGACATATTAGAAATCTAAGCTCTTCTCAGTGCCAACAGAAGGGACATAATGTTTTCTTTCCTTAAAATACAGAAAATTACCTGCCCACAGAAATTACATGAAGCCTTATCAGACTAACTGTTCCCTGCATTTCACAGCCCTTTGTGTTACTAGCAGAGGAAACATCTAATATTTTCATTTCTTTCACTCCAATTTACCTACTGTCTTCAAAATTATTTATGGACGATACCTAACCAGCAAAGAGACCCTCAGGTCTTTGAAGTGAGGATGGTAGGCAGAACAGTGTCCTGGACTTACAAGCCCATCAGCAAAATTTGAGACAAGTGGCACGCTTTTCCCAACAATACCAGCTATTTCCAATTACTGAAAAATCTACTGATTCAACCTCTGAGTGGCTTGAAAGAGGAAAAAAATCCAGTTTTCAGAAGTGTTGTAAGCCTGCTTGCTTAGTTGGGTTGACGAGCAATGCTTCAGGAGATCCAGTAAAAGGAGGGCATGAAGCAGGCTGAACCATGACTACTACTCCAGACAGCAGATGCCTAATGTGTGCCTAACTTTGTGACTAAAGTCTGTTTAAGAGACCAGGACTTCAAAAACTTACCACCAGCTCCTCAAAGGCTATTAGGAAACAGGAGTGAATTGAAAGGGAAACGATGGCGCACAGGAAGGCAGGCGAGCATACAAGTATGACAGGAAATTCCCAGAAAAATGTGGTAATGACTCTTACGCACTTACTCTGCTCCACACATTTTCATGTTGTATCATTTTCTAAAAAGCTTTTACTATTACCCATTTAGCAAGAAGACAGCCTCTCATAAGACAGCTGTGGAAAAAGAAACAGGAGTACTCCCTCTTTCCTCCCCCATCTTGTACTTATGCCACAACTGAACAACTAATTTGAAGAAGAGATTTTTCTCACTGTTTCCTAGATCACTGCTGCTGCCAGGAAAGCCTGTCTTCTGCCATCACCCTTTCTCTAGCTTCCTTTTGCAGGTCTTACTTCCCCATAAGTGAACTCAGATGTTTACATACATTGCCACTTTCAGCGTTAAATCCACCGGATTCTTATTCACAGGATTTGGATTTTCTGAGTTCTTACTGATGCAGCACGACAAGGGATTACTGGAGATGGAAGCTGTCAGAACAACAAGGGTCTTCACTCCATCCCTTCACTAATCATCATCATAGTTGAAAGTCTGATCCTAGATTTTTAATGTCCTTGGGTAGTTAACTTTCTTGACAATTTTGCCCTCAATCTCTAATTAAAGAACAAAGAAGATACCACTGGTTAAATAAATTGTTAACATATTGCATTAAATCTATTCCTCCTCCCCCCAGATTAAGAAGGTATTTTTAATCACTATTCAGCAGCACTGCTTCTCAGCCTATCTAACCATCTTCAATCTCTTTTCAGAACAGCCTTCTGATGCAGGGAGCCTCACTGCATGCCCGGTTGAACTCTGTTGGCTGTGCTACATTTTAATGGAAGCCTAGGTTTTACAGATAGGACTGGTCTAGACCCCCCTCCTTTCCTCTGGCCATATATTGAGCAATGCATCTTACTCACAATGAGTTAATGCTTCTAATTCCTGTAAAAGTTAGTTTTATGGAGACAAATAATTTTCCCTAATTCCTCTCAACAAAGAAGCAGTAATGAATACACTAATTTAAGACATCAGTCAAGTCTCAAGTGGGAAGCTGATTTGGGAAACAACACTGGTCCCCCCTCCCATCCGTCCCCCCCAAGAAAAAAAGAACACCACAACATCCGAAAAACAAACTCTAAAACACAGAGCAGCTGCTTTCTGAGGTGGCACTACAGCGATTCTAAGGGTGGACATCCATGGACGCAAGCACATTTCTACTGATTGAATGATCTGTACTCCTCAAAATTCTAGCAAACACATAGAAGGGGCACTATTCAGCGTTGACTTCCTCCCAGAAAATGAATACTGACAGAAGCAAAGGATGGGATGGCATCATTGTTGCCATAATATAAATCCAGAATACTTAAAGGGATAACACACAATTTATTGACAAGTGAGCCAAATTTCACAATGTATTATTTTATACAATCCAAGAACAGTGTAAAAGTAACAAAAAATGTTTAAGGAGCTCTTGTATATGGAGTCTAACTGCTTTTAAAAGGAAAACAAATTATACAAACGCCATTTTCAATAGCAGCTTGTCTAATGCATGGTGTAATTTAATAGGTACTAAAGATATTGTAAGATATTGTAAGATATTGTAAGCATGGACAAGTTGTTCTCGCAACTTTTAACATCCAAACTTTAATGTTGAGAAGAAAAAAAAAAATCATTGTCTTCAGAGATACAAGATTAATTTTATTTTTATTTCTTGCTTCCTTCAGAAGTAGCCATGAAAACGAACTCACCTTTTCCTCAATAAACAGCTCATTCTCATGTATTTTGTACAATTAAGCCCAGTACATTCTTCCATTGTTTTGAACCTACACCACTTTGATCTCCAATTTCCAAAAGAGGAGACCTACAAAAGCGTTCTCAAACACACCTTCCAGATCAGACATGTGCTTCCTCATAAACATACAAACAGCAGAAATTACTCTGTTCCCTTTACATTGCTGTTAATCACAAGCCTTTATATGTATAAGTTTTGACTGTACAAAATACATAGCTATCCCAACAAAAATACTCCTTTCTTAGTACTGTCCCCATCTTTCTTTCCTGGGAGCACACCAATGCCTTCTCACGGCGCTGGGAGCCACCCCAGCCCTCCAGAGCGGAGGGCAGCCAGTTCCTGTGCCAGGACGGCCAGCCCCACAGCGGTGCCTGGGCCAGCACCACACCAGCATCACCGCGCTGCCTCATGGCACACGATCCTCCAGCTCCTTCCAGTGCTCCCACCTCAGGAGCTGGCACGGGAGCAGCACATGCTGACAGCTTCATGATGCGATGTCCCGGACGAGAAACCGGAGGGTTGCTTGACACTCATTTATAAATACAGGTTTTCCTACCACACACTGTCAATAATCACACGCATATTATTAATTTCCAAAGTATTCTGATGATCTTATGACTACTGCTTTCCCCAGACAAAACCGCTACACGCTAAGCTGCTAACCATTCTGTGCTGTGATGGACACCTATTACTTGCCCCCGTCAACCAAATACAAAGAAAACTTTTAACTGAAGCTACATAGCTAAAAGACACAGCTTAACACATGAGAGAAAGTATGCTTGCAGAAAATTAGAAACTTCTACATTTATCATATGGTGCTTGGCAAGCACAACTGTAAGATGATTATGAAGATCAATAAACCCCAATAATTTTTAATGTTCCTTAAAAAACACCATACCTATTGCCTTTGATACCAAGGTAGGAAGGGGAGAGGGAAGAGGTAGAGACACCACATCATTCCATCCTCAAATCAAGCCTGCTCACTGCTTCCTTTCATCCTAGTGTCATCAGCAAAACTTTGTATCAAATATCTAGGCAAGATAATACCAGATTTGGGAACTGAGGTCTTTAGAAGGCTGTAACTGAAAGTGTCAAAGTATCACCAATTTTAGGAAGTACTTTACAAACGACAAGCATGAACATTAGCAGACAAAGCCAAGAAGAGAACTGAATCTTTATGTTACTCATTTTATTTGTATTCATATAATCACATTATTCACTTATAATCAGAACACCACCATAAAGTTAAGAAATACCATAATTAGCACCCACCTGAACACCAGATACAAGGAGTTTAAAAATAACAGTACACAAAAAAAACATGGCAGAGCAGAGCAGGCAGAGACCCCAATGTCCCGAATCCCAAACCAGTACTGCTCCCAATGTCCCGAATCCCAAACCAGTACTGCTGAACCATACTCTTTCTTGCCTTGGAGAGGCATGATTAAAATAGGCAGACAACATTTTAGGACTGATACTGCACAACAACTAGAAGAGGAGGTCCGAAAAGGCATTGCAGTAATACAGCTGGGAGATAAGATTTTGGAAGATGGGGAAGAAAAACTTAAAGGCGCTTTTCTGTTTCTATCAAGTATTTGAAAAGAGTAATTTAATTGTCTACTTTGAAGATTCAACTTATCCTCCCGAATAACTGTTGTGATTGGATTATATTAGAAATCCTCTAAAGCCATGGCTTTATTTCAAAGATCTTTGCTTAAGCTAACTTTATTATATACAAATTGCTATATTGCCGCAATCAACAGGTAAGAAAGTCATGAATCCATTTAACTAACACTGGTGATACTTCCTATCATAATACACATCTTATGTATGCTTTATAAATATAACCCTACGAGAAACAACTAGTGACTACAGCTTGCACAAAAGGAACTTTAACTGATGTCTGTAAAGAAAGTAGAAATACAGTAAAGGCACTGTAAATTCATACAATTAATTACTCCACACAAACACTTCTATAGTTTGTCTACGCAGACCCAAAGCAGCTCTGCCCTGGCTTCCCACGCATACAGCTACCAGCTGCTTTGGTGTGGCACGGAGCTCCATCTAATATAACCTACCCTACACAGGGCTTGTTAGCTCAGGTTCGGTGATGAATTAACCACAGCCACCTGGCTCCCGACCAGCTGAAAGCACGCGCCGAATTTGCAACATCACATTTAGACACAACTGAGAGCGTCTCATAATGAAATTGCTTACTCACCTTATTCACCTCACTTACTTCATCTAGTGGAATAAACTACTCACCCGTATTGCTACACGAAAAGCATTCACATGGAAGATCGAGGGCCCTGTTTATTCACACCCAAGCTTACTGAACTCCAGCTTTTCCAGGTAGGAAAACAGGTGCTTAATGAAGGTCTAAACCAAAGTGAACAGTCTTTGCTGACAGCGAAACCAATGGCACCCACTACCTTTGGCAGCATTTCACACAATACACCTCTGATCTTTATGAACAAAGAAACGACTGCTAACAGCTCCAGGAGGTACATTAATAGCAGGTACCTCACTGAAAAACCTTCTGCAGGACTGTGGATCTCTACCCAAGCAGGAAACCAAACCTAAAAACCAGTCAGCATACCTCAGGCAACGTAACCTCATAGCTACCCTGGATCCTTAAATCTGTCTAATGCTTTGTTTCATTTGGGGAGGAATAGTGCATCCATTGCACACACACCACAGAACGCCTGTAGTACCAGCCTGTACCATAAGATCTGGAACGTTAATCTCAAAATGTATTTCTATTACTTGCTGGGTAAAAACATCACTTGGTTTTCAGAAATTGGCTCCTGTTTCAATGAACTGGCTACTAGAAGCTAGCAGACAACAGGGCATGAAAAAAAAAAAAAATCAAGGGCTTGTAGTCCCATCTGCTATAAAAATATGGATATGTGATTTTTATTAATATCAATATTAATTAATACACCTAGGTCTATTTGGTTTTTATTCCATTGACGAGTTTCAAATTTTAGGGAAACCCCCTAGCTAATTCAAATACTTATAAAAGTAGGAGGCCTTGTAGAAAGCAGGAAGCCCATGTTTACGCCTAATCAGGTATCAGACAATCTGTTTGGGATCAAGTGGATGCAAATATCCCAAATGCCAGGCAAAAAGTGTCCAGCAGGAGTTTCACCTTCCCAAACAGCAAAGTCAATCAGCCATAAGACACAAACCCAGAGGAAATCAGACTTCATTAGTTCCGGTACTCATGGAAATACCTGATTTCTATAAACGGTAACATTTTCCATGTAACATCTACTGCGAGCTTCTTTAGCACATCAAGCTCGGTACTCTGCAGCGCATCTCCCTGCCCTACCCTAGACATTCACGTGCAAGCTACCCAAATATTTTCCCTTCCAAATGTTATTTTCTTTAAAAATACATTAAATATTTCCTTTAAAAATCCACAGCTAGTCCTATTTATGTGACTGTCTGCTGGGTGGAACGAAGTTAGATGCTAAACTGGAAATACCATAACAGCTGAGTATTTTAACTGGCAACACCCTTGTAATGACATGCCTGTGTGTCATATCAGCTATAGACTCCACAACCTCACAAATCTGACATCTCCCAGCTTGAAAAATTAATTTAGCAGGTTTATCAGAATTTCACATGTACATTTTCACTGACATTCTTGCATTATGAATACCAAAGAGCATTGTATAAAGTGTATATTCACAAGTTTGACGTTTGTCAGTAATGAACTCAGTAGCTAACTCGGGCAGGTCAATACGCTATCCCTCCAAAACTGGATGTGCCACACCATAATACAATTTTTGTTACAGTAATTTATAATACAGTAATTTAAAATAAAAACCCAAATTGGAGGTCATGTATTGTTTTCAAACACTGAAATTTTAGCTCTTTCCAGAGAAAAATCAATAGCCTTATCGCCTGTACTGTTCCATTAATACAGGTGTGCACTATTTACATAGATTAGCAGTGTTATACAAGGAACTTGTCCTAAATAAACATAAATTGTATTATAAGGATGCTGCAATTCCTTGTGCATCTAACGCTGCTGGGCTTGAGAAACTTTTTTCAACCAATCTGCAAGCAAACATATGGCAATACCTAAGAAGACTACACTACTTTTTCCTTAACACAGGCACCAGATGTACTGAGAAAAGACATGTTTATTCCCAATTTGAGTATTTCCTGACAGTTTGTTGCTGTGTTTTATACCTTGAACTTTGCTGAGATTTAGAGGTTTATTTTGTTGCATTTTATAAATGTCACAACAGGAGGGTGGGGGGTGGAGAACTGAGGTAACACAGGATTCAGTAATCCAGTAGATATCGGAGTCTTGATTAAAAATATTTCTCCTGATTAAAAGTGACCCACCCATGAGAATCAGAGAGACAGGAATTTGGAGACATGCCAGTTTATACAATAACTGTGTTTATTTGTCTTAATAAATATTTAAGAAACATGACTTGTGGTATTTGATATAACTGAGCCCGTGGTTAAAAGGCCTCTCTCCATGACATAAGCAAATACAGCCTACCCTCTTTATTTGTCCAACTTCTCTTCAACATTCAAGGCTAATCTAGTTTTAGGTCAGGAAAACGACTGCGGTCTATCATTTTAAACAAACCATTGTAGTAAAACGTGAACAGGAAATTCCTAACTACACTGTTCAAAGAACAATGATTAGAAAAACAACACTAGCTCACGAAGTACAAGGAGCCTACGAACTACCACAGGACAGTTTGGGTGAACAATAAAAATTAAAATCAGACACACACACCTTGCTCATTTTTTTCTTTCCCCCTACTGCCCCTCACTCCCTGCCCCGTCCTCCCCACCGGGGCCAGGGGTCCTTTGCCAAGGGAGAAGCCTTTGGATCCAAAGGGGGAAGAGAGCAGTATATACAGCTCTGTCTGATACCTCGGAAATATCCGGCCTGCGGGAGTTAGCGCAGGCATGCCATTCATTCCACAACATATAAATGCCCTCTTTAGAGCCTCATCTAAGCAGCAGTTTCATTTGGATTCTGAGGCACAGGTCTGCCTTGTTTTTCAATAAGCTGCAAGCTATTTTTACCATTAAAAAAAAAAAAAAAAAACAACCCAGCCAACATTTTAAAAGCGTGCCTGCTAACACACAGAGTGTATATAAAATGGGTAAAATGTGGACTAGAGGAAAATCTCCTGTATTAGCATTCTATTCATAGCACAGATTTCCCTCTCCTAAAAAACAACAAAAAAAAAAACCACCCCCACACCCTTAAATCACAACACCCCCCTTTCCTCCCCCCGACTCATGTATTTTAAATTCTACCAGGTATAGTATCTTAAAACATTCAGAAATTCATTAACCAAAGTGCTCTGACAACTATTTGGAATTTATTCTCATAAATATCTGGACATCTGACCATCTTCACTAACGGGGAGAAAAAAACCTATGTATTCCTAATTTGAGACAGAAATCACAGTAAAGGGGAACTATTTGAATTTTAACATAATATACTAACATTATGTTAAGAGCCTATTAATCTGTTTAATATCTCATGAAAACATTTTTTTCTTCACAGGAGAAATATCCTAAAAATATCTGGATACAGGTATTAGTATTAAAATCTTCATCCACTTTGAAAAATAAGCTTCAAAGCACATGTATAAAAGGCCACAGACAGAAAAACGAACATATGATCTCTTGCATTTTAAAGAACACCATTCACAGACTGGAGCACGGGGAGAAAACTTCCAGAGCCAAGACACTCTCCACAGTTTTGAAGTGTCCTAATGGAACCGGAGTTTGGGACATAGGGTAATTTGTTTTGTAAAGAGGGCAGAAAAGCCTTTTGTAGATGTTCTACGGATTCTAACTGTAAAGAAAAGAAACTTATGGTTGTGATTAAGGTAAAAAATAAACATGAGTTTCTTTATTAACTGACTTCAGAAATAAAACAAATATCTGAAGAACAGTGTGGGCAAACGGTCAAATGTGCAAAACTTCAAAAACCCCAGATGTTCATGTACTGTACATAATTACACAAAGGAGATATTCCAGAAATTTATTACAGTAAGTTTTAACAATAGAATGATGCAGCTGTATTGTAAAACAAGAACAACAAAACTTTTTAAAAATTCTGAACCCCTTACGTGTAAGGCGTTAGAAGAAAAAACATTATCAATATCTTCTTTCAAATACTATTTCCAAAAGAATCGGGTAATGACCAAAAAACATCGTACAAGTCAGAAACCAGCGAAAGAGAGAAAGTCCTTAACCCAAGGATCCAAACTGAGTCCTGGTCAACAGTAATGAAAGCATACTATCACCTTTGAGTTGTTTGGCAGATATTGTGAAACGGAACGAAGGACGCGGCTCACTCCCAGCAGGCAGATGGCCAGAGAACGAGATCAGCTACATCACCCTGTTACAGAACAGAAGCCCCGAACAGGCACGGACCGATCTACAAGATTATTCCCAGAAGTAATTCACCTAACACGATATTACAGCATAATCTGGTACAAGAGAGTTCCCTCTATACCTGTAACAAGGCACTTGATATTTCAGTGAAAGGAAGAATTTAACAAAAATGGACTATTTTCCGTAATCACTGGAGCTTTATCTAGTCTGTCAGATTTCCAGAATATTGTGACAAATTTTAAGAACATTTAAAATAAATATATGCATATATATCTTTTCATCCATATGAACAATCTGGTGTTTTGCCTTTTATTAAGTCATAGAAAGACATCCTATGACTTGGCTTAGCATGCAGAAAGGTTTATATGAAATGTTCAAGCTTTTTAGATGCCCTTCTGGGAAAACTTTAAGACGACTTTTTTTTTTTCCTAAGGACATACATAACATACTCCTAGAAGAGAAAAAGTTGGGATATCAAAATTTGTGCAAGAATTCCCACAAGCTGTTTCTGAAAATGCACTAAAAATGAAGGTAACTGATAATTCCCTAAGACACCCTCGAATCCCTAAGAACAGATTCAGTACAAAGAATTAGGAGGTTCCGAGTGCTATTCACAGCCAATGACAGGAAACACTACTGTGCTTTTTCTTGTTGTTTTTGTTTGTTTGTGTTTTTTAAATAAAATAACCAAAACCAAACAACAGAAGATCATGGCTCAGCAACTCTTCCACAGATCATTTCCCGCAAACATTTCTCAACTCCAAGTTTCCAGATTGTAAAGCCTGAATAATGTTTACCAACAGAAGCACTGAGGCTACAGCTGTAAGAAATCTTGTAGATGGTAAACTGCCTGAAATTTCAGACGATTAAATGACATTGCACAAAACATTCATATACTCCTTCCTACATATTTCTGTTTGGATACCTGCCCACGGACTGAAAGGGCTTTTTGCTCTGAAAGCCTTCTGTCATGTTTAACTGAAGAAATTTGTAACACTTCTCCAGAACTTCATATAGGCGCATACAGAAAACTACTAAAAAAGACGACCATGAATTTGCAAAGCAGCTTATTCTACAGTATGAAAATAATTCCTGTAACTGGAGATACAGTACCTTCATACTACCATCAATCAGTCAGAATCCAAGAGTCAGCCTTATCATAAATATCTTGACATTTTACTCCAAAACCAGGCTAAAGGTAAAGACTTTTTTTAAAAGCAAAAATTATGGGTTTATTTCACTATGGCTTGGGAAAAAAAATGTAGCTATACCCTATTCAAAAAACACCAAAACCAACCCATACAAAACAAAAAAAAAAAAAAAAACAACCCCCCACTTTAACACTGCTTAAGACAATTAACTGCAGGGTTCAGCAGTTAATTTTTTCCCCTCAACATCATCATCTTCCTGAATAGATGGCACTTACCTAACACACTTCAATAACAGGAATCATGCTCCACACTGCATATCAATTCAAAGGGACTTAGCGGAAACTAGACGTTCATTAAGATCAAAGAAAAAGCCTCCTAAATTCAGTGCATTACATGGTGTTATGAGAAATCAAGTTGTTTAGATGAATCAGTACACAAGACTCTGGAAGTGCAGAGAACTACTAAATACAAGTGACACAAAAGGAAGGATCAGGCCAAGCCCCAGGATCTCTCATTCCATCTCTGTGCATGCTCCTCTTGACTAAGGCAAAAGGCTTAAGAAATCTGTTATTTCTTGGACTCATATATAAGTATGTTGTGGCTACTTTTGATTAATATAGGTAACTGGAGAGTCGCTTCTTTCTGAAGTCCTGGCTATAAACAAGTACATTAAAATACTGAACTATCTGTGCATTAAGCTGCGGTTTCGAAGGGTTGAGAACTGAGTGAAATCAAAAAAGTTTTCACAACAGTTCTTTCTCTTGATGACATGAGATGTGCTCTTAAAGTTCCCCTAGAGCCAACACAAATTTATGGCTAACCAGTCCAGATGCAAAATAAATCTGATCCAAAAATAGCTGACCATTTTTAATTAAAATGCTTTTCCTTTCCTTTTGAGAAAAATAATTTTTTTAAAACCTCTGAAATTTGATTTCATCAAGATTTAATCAAAAGTATGTCTTTTGCCATACAGACATGATAGGAGCATCAAAAAAAAAAATCAAACTGCAGTTAAGAAGTAGGCTACAATGGATTATCAAAGTACTTCTAAAAGAAGAATTCACTGTCTGAAGCATTATCAAATTAAGAAACTGGAAGCTCACACGTGTCAGTGTATTTAGCGAAGGACTGTATTTGATTACTCAGAGAAATCTTGAGACACGCAAGAAATTAGACCATTATTTCAAAGTACAGCTTTTTTAACCATCCGTTCTGCAAGCTGGTACTAGTAAACACTTTTTAAACTAATAATTCTATAACTTAATTGGCGCAACTGAGCAGCTACATTATACACCGAAATGGAATTCAAATGTCCGTGCGAAGTCTTGAGCACATGGTGCCTATTTATCAAAAATCTCAGTACACCCATAACCATAAGAGCACCGCTAAGTTTCTCCTTTAATAAACTATGAGCTGGCAGAAAAGCAAAGATAAGACAACTCAAACCAACACAAAGTAGCATATAGGGTTTTTTAAATATCACTCTGTACACTGCATACAGTTGGAAATGTGCATATGAATATGCAATATGAATATACATGTTCTTTAATTGAATTTTGACAAATTATCTATTGCATTTCCATTCTTTACGTGCTTTTCCAATGATTTTTTTTTATTATCTAAAGGAGAGGCCATTACGCTTTCTCTAGCTCATAACCTGATGATTATCATTAATTTGTGTTAGTCATCAATTATAGTGTTAGAGACTATTTAGTTACTACTAAAATTGATCTATGATCCAACAGTCATGATGGTCATGAAATCAATTTTTCTTGGGTTTTGTGGTTAATTTATTCCAAAGTTTCAGGTTCAGGGATTTTTAACTATGTGCTCTATCAGCTCTTGCATACTGAGAGTCTAGTCTTACCCACAACATGTAATCTGGGGCAAGCAGAAGACACACAAGTGCTCTAACAGTAAGTTCTGAACACATGCAATACTTTCTCCATCTACTAGTTATCCCTACATTGCCAAAAAAAAAAATGCAATGGTAGTTTACTTTTTATTATGAAATTCCCTTTTAAGCATGCGTGGAATTGCTGTTGAAGTCAAGTAACTTTGGACTGTATCCTACTTTGAGAAGTGTGTCACAATTTGTTTATGCTATAGAATTAGATAATTATGCAGTACTTCAGCTGCCTTCCCAAACATGGATAAGCCACTCTTTCTAATAATATGTTGTGTATTAAGGTTTTTCAAAAGTCTTATTTTTAGCTGCTTAAACTGCAATCCAAGAATAAATAAATCAATTTTGAAGTATTATGCATTTTCAGCTTTGATACCAAACTTTGCATTTTGCCATCAAGAATCCTAATCACTGTGTTCATGAAAGAGCTTCAGCCTAAGTACAATATAAATCAAAACAGTTTCAACAAGATTCTCCATAGATATTTCATCTTGAAAATAACTCTTTCAGAAAGCTATGAAAGATACCCTTTGATTCTCCGTTTCTTGTTCAAGGGTGTTGATATCACTGTACTTTATTTTTGTCCCATTGCCAATTAAATATACTGAAATAGAAAAGCCTTTGAAGACAAAAATAAAAAAACTAGTCGCTTCAGTTTTTGATATTTACTAATTCAGCCCTTGACGGCAATCACTCCTTCAGCCAGAAGGGCTAACAGTACAACACAGAATCACCTCCATCCTGCAAACCACAGGGAGACCACCAAGCTCATGAATGGATGCAAGAGCCTTTCCGGTCCAGCAAACACCCACAAAAAGACAGGCAGAGAAACAAACTGAGAAACACTCCAGCTTATTTGATCATGTAACATATATCTAGAGCAAGCCTTGCTAGGAGGCTAGCTGTATTAAATGGCTGACTCAAACGATTCAATGGGCCATTAAAAGTACAGATCATGTCTCGCCATGCTTTTAGCACACCCTAATTATACTAAGTCCAAATTAATGTTCCTATCTGGAACAGAATCAAGAAACGATCAAGACCCTTGTAACATGGCAGAACAAAGCCTACATCCCCTTGCCATTAATGACTAGTTAAGAAGTGAGGGATTTATCTCCATGAAATAGGCTTGGGATTGGTAGCAAGGCAAAAATGCCACATCGAAGTCCCTGCTCCTCTCCATAAGCAGACAAAAATCTTGTTCTTCTAACTCAAATATTACAGCCTCCTCCTCTACGACCTGGCAATTTCAACCTTGACCCATTCAGGTACCTTAAAAAATTCCCCAGTCACACTATCACAATCTTTTGACGGTTTATAGCTCCAAACGCTGGTGACAAAGCCACATTCCAAGTCCTCCCAATAGCTGCTCTGTGGTTTTTGTTATTAACTCGACATGCCTTTCCACACTCCACCCTTCCTCAGTTACACCCTATACTTCTACACCCAACTAAGATCCTCCTTGGAGGTGCTTCACTGTCAAGACCCTCCCTGCATCTAGCTGATCTTAGGTCCCTCTCACACACACCTCCGAGGTACTGCACTGCCGATACCCGCCCCAGACACCAGTCTGGTCCCAGACCCAACTCCCTCACGCACCAATTTTGCTCCCTGCCAGCGATGGCAGCACTCATCACTGACTTCACCAAACCTGTCATGAGTGTTTCGAAGCTGCTGATGATAACCCAAACTCAGTCCCCAAATGGGTTCTGCTGCTTGTAGCCCTCTCACTTCTTAATATCCATTTCAACGCTGCTACTTGACTGAAAAACTCTGACACCTATTTAATTGACTTCTGTTGGCTTTTATACATCCATCTTATGTTTGAAAAGTGAATCCTTCCTTCTAAATGTAGCTTGAAGTTTGTTTAGAGATATGTTGTTTATACATTATGTTTATGTGTTTATACCATGGGGGTATTTTAAAAATCAGTAGTCAGGACTGCCATTCACAAAGAGGATTTACTCAAAGAAGGTTTTAAACTGACTCATCACTTTTGCCTAAGCCAATTCCTTATTGAATTAAACTTAATCGACACAGGCCACTTAAATACTCATCTGCCCTGAAGGTTAAGTCACCTTAGGGAACTAAACCAGCTGAAAACTACCCTCCCCAAAGAGCGATAAATGAAATACTGCACACGGGGTATTTTTGCTAATTTGTCTTACCGTAAAGTCGGACAAGCACTGGTACCTGTGGAAGAGAGGGGTGAGACCATGCGGCTGGTGGGGAGGACACTGCTGCTTTTGGCAGCAGCTAACCAGTAGCTGAAGGGTGCTGCATTGCGAAACCCTGCTGAGCCTGCACGCTGCTCTGCCAGGGCAGGCAGAGAGGTAGGAAAAGTACCTAGAGCGTGTTTTCTTTAGCTGGCTTCTTTCAACCAGAAACAAGTTGAAGATTACTTAAAAGCTGTGATATTGGCTGGCTTTGCTGGTGAATGTGAACTGTCACATCTGCAGCAGATAAGATATTCAGGAAGTTCTATTTTTAACTGTAGGCAAGAGGAGTATTAGTTTTACTTTGTTTCACCAAAATATCAACTAAATACTTCTGTTTGGCCTCACATACAACTTTACAAAGCTCTACCTTCCGGTAAACAACACAAAATTGTAAACCAACATTACATTTAACAGGCACCTCTATGAAGCTTGTTAACAGGACTTTGCTATAGATAAGTTTCTAATTTTTTTTTTATTGCCTACAAGTCATTTGTTCTTATGTTTGCACAGTGCTGTCACTATATTTACATTCACTAAAAACATTAAGTTGTTATCGCTCAAACTAAACTTATCACTAGAATCCAAGCCTAAATAGGATTTTTTTTTCTCCAGATAACAGAACTTAAAACCCAGCCCTTGCCTTCTGACATTTCAAATCTTGCATTCTCGGATGTGCAGATTATAGATCCTGAAAAGCAGACACTTCCCCCCTATGCCTTTTAGAAGATACATTAATGCAAATACCCGATTTTCTTTTAACAGTGCTTGGTGCTGTTTAATGACAATAAATACAACCATTATGCCTATACCGATTCAGACATACGTTGATTTATACATACAAGAAATAGGAAAGTACCTTCTCTGACAGTTCCGAGCACTGACAATATCCAACAGATCACAGTTTCTAACTATAAAATCCAACTCGTATGTGAGGCAGTCAATCCCATCTCACAGAACCCTTCAAGAAAAAGCCCTCATAACATCTGCCAACACACTGAAGTCACAAGTGCTAATTTAGTCCTTTCTAGCATGCACACAAATACAATAAGGCAGGTGTCTGCATTCCTTATCTAATTGCTGAAAATACTTCCATTTAGATGTAAAAACTACACACCCACACAAAAACACCCTTCACCTTTAACAAAATATTAAGAAGCTTAACAGCGTTTTTTGTTAATGAGGTTACCCTGGCTCAATAGCGGTTTTGATGCTTTAGCACCCGTGCATTAGTTTTATGCTACCTAAACCAGATTTTCGAAGTATATGTATTTTAACCAGTAAAAACCAATTAAATAAACGATAATTCACTACTGTTGTACTATAAGGAAAACCTTTCACCTTTAGGAAGAAACAGTGGATGCCTCCCACCTCTACTTTCTGAGACACTGAAAAACTACTAAAAAAAAATTTATAATCCTCAATGACTGGAGATGTAGCACTCATTTTTAACAACGCTGAGTTACAAGAAAACATGAGTCCTCACTTCATACAAGCATTTCTTTTTCCCAAGCAACACAAATCTGACAAGAAATTAAAAATACACAAATCAGAGAACTGAGATCAAGGGGGGAAAAGGCAATAATTTATTTACCATGAATCAGCTGATTAACATTTACTTGTTATCATAATCTATAATCAAACAAAAAGACTCAACTTGAAAAGCGTACCTAATACCAACTAGTATTAATTCTAAAATGCTTGTGCCTACATTCATTTTTAATCATAAACATTTTCATGGAAGTCACTCACAATATAAAATGAAATACCTGCCTGATTGAAGATCTACTGGCCAGCATGAAAAAAAAAATATGGACGTATCTCCCTCCTGAAAGGCAGGAAAGTAGATTTATCACAGCATATGTGAAACTTTCAAAAACAAATGTCAGCTACAGCATGCCTTTAAAAATATTACTGAATTGTCCTGAACAAGAACTAAAGTAGAAATATGTGCAGACTGACCAGGGAGGCATAGGGCACCGCAGCCCTTTCTCAGCACCATGTGCTGCAGCATGTATTCCCAGTCACATGCCAGGAGAGCAGTCGCACAGCTGCATAGCTTTCGCATCCGCACTGTGGCTGCATCCAGGCTTGACATTTGCACAGAAAATTCAAAACATCTGGATCTCAAGTCCTACTTTATATGCAATGTTTTTAATATAAATTCTATCAAGTCCGCTGTATTTACTGCTAACTTGAGGTAATCAAATGATGCAACTGCAGTGACCCACATGCCTCAAATAACAAGGATAAATTGGATTTCTTCCTTGCCATGTTAAGAGAAACAATCAGATAGAGAAACTCTCCACTTTCTAATGAAAGGATGGCTGCTCTGACAATCCTTATGAAATATATATATAGCTATATATATTATATATAGGTCAAATGATATATCATGCAATAGAGGCAGTAAAAATAGATGGTCATAGACAATAGGACTTCAAGCGATAGCTGACTTAAATCAGGCCAAAAAAATTGAATTAGGTAATTTCATCTAGAGAGCTAAAAGAGTGGAAAAATGACTCTGACATTTAATATCTCTTACTATTACAATCATATCATATTTCTGGCTTCAACTTCTGACTATCAGACATTATTATAAATCCACTAAACAAAAGAGCTCTGAAGTCTCCGGTACCATTTTTTTTTATGACCAGTACTCAAACCACTTCTTAAACACCTCTTCAACTGAGTAAATTCAGCTCTTTTGCTCTCATGGGAGAGCGTATTTTTCCAGATCCATACTCATTTATTTTTTTTTCCTTTACAGCCATCTCCATCTCTTGTGAACTTGGCACTGACAGCCTAGAGAGCCAATTTATAAAATCACAATCAAATTAGTATTTCAGCAGTTCTGCTCCCCTTTAAACATTTTCAAAGCATCACTTCTGAAAATACACTTCTGTACCCTATAGGTTACATTTTATGTTTTACGTTAAAAGTCTGCATCACGGTCAAATAAAGCATGAGAATTAAATCTGTCCAGTCATCATAATGTTTTCAGAGGGAATATTAAAATAACGATCAACAATCACTTTGTTTTCTTCCCATTCCACAAAGAGCATTAGTTCAAAACAAAACTGTGAGTTAACACCGGTGATAATCACAACAAAAAGGAAGTAGACAAAAAGAGTCTAAAAACACATACTAACTTGAAGCAAACTTTCAAAAATGGCAGTAGTACTATTCTGTTGCCTTCATCTTTCTGATGCTTTGGAATAGAAGCATTTGAATTCTAATACCGAATGACACTAATTGCGATTCTCAGTGCAAAAGTTTAAGCCAGGCCCAGAAAAATGCTATTTGTGAAAAACCTTGATTTAAATGCTTCTTCTGATTGTCTTTGGGTTGCTGAGGAACGTCAACTGGACAGACACATTCGAATACTCTAGGAGATATTCTCTTGCCTTGACAAAGAGGCTGCTGCCTTTGTAACCGTACCACACACTGGTGCACCAACAGATCCTTCACCTCACTAGAGAGGGGCACATCTTCCCATTTCAGAAAAAACTTTCAAAGCCATTCTCATCCACTTCACAGCTCTCTGATCTGGCCACAGAGTTGCTCCTCTCCATGTATCAAACAAGGCAAGAAAATATATCAAACAGTAGTTTGTCACTTAAAATGCTCTTTTAGTACAAAACAAGAAGTAATTAAGCAACTTAAGTCTGGAATTTTCTAGCTTTGAATATTCAACATGAATATTCTCTTGATGTAAGCTTCTTACTCACAATCTCCTATTCCTTTATAAAACCAAACTGGGGAAAGAGAAATCGCATCATACAGTATCACACCGGCACGTGGGTTTGAACACCTCGCTTCGCCACTTGCCATAACTGAGAAAACAACAGTTGTAACAGACTTTGTCCTACCCCACAGAGAGAAGAGGCAAACTGAGTAATACAAACAATTGCTAAAACCCAATAAAATTATGAGAATGAGGAGTCCTGAAATAGTTCAGAAAAAAAAAAAAAACAAACCCAGCACTTCTAGACTTTTTTTGCCCAGTACTCACTTGACCATTTCCACTCTGCACCCCTAATAACATAGATACCTGCCTAGTGACTTTCCCAAGCCGATTCCTTGTTTCAAGCCCACGAGCCTTTGCTGCTTATTTCCAATCTCTACAATTCTGAATTTTCATCAGTCTCCTTGTCCAGCACATCTTGCACTTCCTGACCCTCGTCCTCTCATTTCATGCATAGTTCTTGTATTTCACCTTCCAACTATCTTCCCTTCTTCACTTAGACTTTGCATGCTGCCTTGCATGCATATTTTCTGACTGAAGATTCCTCACCTCAACTCAGAGCTCCTTCTTTTCCCTCGGGGTTCCCTGCACAGCCAAGAAAAGAGCTGACACCCTCACAACCTGAACCCTCACCAGACCGGTTTCTTCTTACCTGTTTTTCCCTGCCCTACTGGTTTTCAGTCCAGTTCCCCTACTTTTTATTTCCCAGGCTTCAGGTACCATCCTTCTTCTGCCTACCCCCAACTCCTGATGGCTTTGCTTTCCACAACCTACTGAAATTTTCCCCCCTCTATCAAATTTCAAGGTCAACTCCACTTGTTCCCATACTCCTTGTTCCAACCCACCTCCTCTACAATGCCAGAGTTTTTCTCCTGTGCTCAAATTAAGCAACTTTTAGGTCTCAGAATTAAGATGCTGATTAGGACAGAAAAACTCCCTGATTTCAGTTAACGTACCAGCAGTCCAGCTTGCAGAAACTTTCTGCACACGCAGCTGCTAAAATCTAAGTCTTCGCCCAGCCCATACAGATTTTTCAATGCCTCCCAAACTGGCCAAAATAGACGATTTCTCCATGCAAAAACACCGCTACACCTTACAAGTTTAAAATCCTCACTCCAAAACAAGATTATTTAAATCTTCGAACAAACAAGACAACTCATATTACAAAGCTGAAGGAAACACTCCCTCTCCCCTAGCATTGTTCCAAAAAAACAACATTGTATTTTAGCTGAAGTTTCACATGCAACAAACCCAACAAGACTCACCAGCTTGGAAAACTTTTGCCAAGCTGCAACAGTTTTGGCTAAGCTCTAATCGTGTGAAAACAGTCTTGTAGCGAACAGCAACAGACCCTTGGTGCCATGAGGATCATCAATATCAACCACAAACATAGTCAGTCTCTTATAAGACCATTTACAATCCCCCGTTATTGACCAGGATCTCCATATAGCAAGTACTGTGCAAACACAAGATAAAAAGGCAGTTTGCTGCCTTGAAGAACTTACAACCTATTAAGATAAAAGACTACTACCATGTAATGAAAACATGCACTGAATGGCTCCATTCTGAGATCTACAGGATCTGCTAGACAACCATCCGCAGTCTACTCATTACACACAACTCACGCAGATCAACACAGTATCTTCCCCAACCTAACTACTGATTTGATACCAAAGATAAGATGCTTCTCAATCTGCTCATTTTATCAATCTTCTATTAGTATCCCTCTTTTTTCTTCATTTATTCCACTTTTTTTTTTACCGTAGAAAATTATATGGTATCCACTTCTGAGTCCTTTATCCCCTCTCCATCTGTATTATTTTGACTCGCCTCCCTTGCCCTTGTCACCTTTCCCAAACTCCAAAATCCTTTATAAAGCACATTTCTCCTTCCTCAACTTCTCCAATTAGGCTTTGCTTCTCTTCCTGGCTTCAATGGCAAAAAAAAGGGGGGGGGGCCAGGGGGAGATTTTCTGGTTTTGTTTTTTTTTTTTCAAATAACTGCTTCAAATTAAATTCACTAACCAAACTACACAAAAGGCTGAGAAATCTCAGGGGGAATGCTGGAAAGAAAAACAAACTACTAACTGCCAGCTAGAGGGAATGAGGAGCCTGTGGGGATGCTTATGGGACTACTGCCCATAGGAAAGCTTGGAGGTGCTGATCTCAGAGCCCTGATCGAGTGGCAGCCAGAGGTCCCACAGCTTTGTCCAGTTCCTCCTGGATACAAATGAAACCACTCCATGAATACAGAAATGGGGGGCTGATCTCTATCACTCTATGCCAAACTCAAAATGCTGAGGTACGTGAGATACAAGTAGGTATTCTGCCCTCCCCTTTTTGACTTCTTTTTGCAAAAATACAGCTTTCGTACCATTTCCCTGTTGCTCTGACCTTTCTTTCCCAAACTTTGGCAGAACACAACTAACCTGATCCTTTCCTACTTTGCTGCTGCCTACGGGAATCTGAACAGCTGCAATGAAAACCAAAAAGACTGGTCACTTTCCACTGTGCAGCAGAACACAGAAATCTCAGCAAAGTAACAACAGTAGTCTACTCTCAGATTATCTCTGCAATCATAAAACTAGCTGCTGCTACTTGAATTCTGTAGAAACTACTGATACGTGCTCATGAAAACATCATGTCTTTTCTATCTGCCCCAATGTGTCTCAATCTCTGCTCTACATCCTGTTCTTATCCAATGTGAAAAATAAATCTAAGTTTAAACATTGGTGTGAAATATTCAGACAAGTTTTCAATCATCGTGGGGCATTTCAATTATTTCTTCAAAACATGAAATCGTAATTTTAGAAATACTATTTAAGTTGAATGGTAACTGAATTTAAGCACTGTAGTAAATGGCCACATCTTTTTCATTATTGTCTGTGTGCAAGATAATCCAGAAGACGAAACCGCATACCCTCTGAAATTTAATGGAAAGGGTCACATGCAGATAAGCCACACACGCATTGTTGTACCTTTAAATCAGCAAATTACAAGTAAGATAACATTAAAATGCATATACATGTTGTAGAAAAATGTGCTATCTAAAGCACACTAACAAATATTTCATGCTGTGGAAAAACGTGCTATGTGAAGCAGACTAACAAATATTCAGTACCTCAGGAAAAAAAAAAAATACGTGCATGCATAAGTATGTCTAAATAACAAGACAAAAGATCTTGATCTGGTAGGTAAATATTTAGGCTATTTAAACAGTTATGTATCATTGTGCAAGCCAGGCAGGAATCGCTCAAATTACTACAGTCTTTAACCCAGACTGTGCTTAAATGTTTCTGTGGCCTGCTTAACATTCCAGGCATACTTCTGGCAAGGTAGCTCTGGCTGAGGTTCAAACTGTCCTTGTCCAACTTTCACTTACTATAAAAACATTGTTTAATATAGAAAAGTATACAGGGAGACATATGTTTCTTATTTCGCCGACACATAGAATACTGACACTTGTGTTCACTAACTCTGCGTGGAAATTTTTAGGGGAATGCTTTTCCAGCGAGGTGGCGTTCACCGGGCAGATAGTCCACGCTTCCACCAGTTTTCAGCTATGACGCTTAAACAGCGCTCATAAGGCAGTACTACCGAAATATGTAAACCCTGCCCGTATTTATTCGCCCTAAATAAAATGAAAAGGCCTAACCCAACCTTACCACGCACCGCCAGGCCCCAGAGATGAGAAAAACGCTATCCCGAAACAACGCAGCAACAGCAGCCGGGTAATTTGTAGCAGACCGCGTATTTGTCAAATTAACTGCAGGAATTTACCGGTTTGCTTACCTCCACGCAGCGTTATCTTTTATGAGGAGGTAATCTACCAAATTACTTCAGCATGCCTCCAGCCTGCTGCTGCCAATTAGTTCAGCCCGGCTAATAAATCAGGATGGCCAAGTCATTTTACAGCGGGGCTTCGCCCGGGATTTGGGGGGTGCGAACACAGGCAGCGTGGTCCTGTCCGCCCCATCTTCTCCCCTCACACAGAGGCAACACTTGGTCCGAGCACCCACCACGGGCAAAAAAAGACCCTTAATTGCCAGAGGTGGTTTGGTTTGTTTTTATCTAATTTAACATTTACAAACTCATCAGCCGCCGGGGTAGGGGCTCGACCCCTCAGGTCTCCCCTCCACACGCATTGGCCGAG
>VYZM01009247.1:310924-346216 GCA_013398915.1 Dromas ardeola
GGCAGGGCCCGGCCGGGCGGCCGCACCCCGCGCCGCGGAAGCCGGGCCCAAACCCAGACACGTCGGTTACGGGGAGAGGGCGGCAGCCCTCTGGCCTGGGCCCGGGCCGGGGGAAGGTGGCTGCGGCCCCGCCGAGGCCCGGCCTGTCCCGCCCCGGAGCCTGTGCTCCGCCACGGCCCGTAGGGGAGGGCGAAGGGAAAGGGGAGCCGTGGCCGGCCCTGGCCCACCCAAAACGCCTCGGGGGTGGCTAAGCAATCGGGAATGTGGGCAGGGATGTGGGGAAGGGACAGAGGTCGGCCGCAGAGACAGGAGAGGCGATGGGGGAGAGGCACTGAAGACCACGCGAGTGACAGCGGTTGTGCTGTATCGATGCTTGGGGTAACGGATGGCAGAAAATTACACACCCGACTCGCTTGACATCTCACCCTGGTCCCAGAAAGCAGCTGTATCTGATTTGACCTGAGCCGGCTGGAGGCCGCAGCGCAGCCTTCCAGTTGCCACCTAGAATTAAATTTCGCAAAACTTAGTTAGAACAGAGGTAAAGTTGGCCTGTGGTACACCGTGCCTATCCAGGACGCTGACTTCAGCTAAACCTTTGAAAATCTGGAAATAAAGAGTTGAGGTAATGCAGGCTAAGCTCTAGAAACTAGGAAAGGAGTTAAAAATACATTCTCAAACAACCTTAACTCAGCCTCCTGAAATTGGCAGTACCCTGCCAGGGATTATATTGCAGTTCCAATTATGTTCCAATTGCATTCCCTCTTTTAAGTTACAGTTCTGTGAACGTTAATTGCTGCAGTGTGGTTATAAATGCAGGAAATTAGAGGACTTTTGCTCCTGACTCCTTAGGCCTTTCTCCCTTTTATTCCTACTGCCCTCACCAAACCATTCATTGCCAATGAACAGAGCAGCGCATGAGAGAGGCAGTAGAGATAACAGGACAGATCAGGTGTTTTGCCTGTGTTTCATAGTTTATTTCAATAGGAATAGACTGGAGCCTCCTTACCAGGGCTGTTGTCAGCAGTGAGGTGTGACAGGAGAGTAAAATGTGGGGTTAGTGATAAAAGCAAAGACGTGTACGAAGCTCTGAGGGCAGTGGTGAAGTAGATTGAAAATGTGCTAAAGGTATAAAATTTAGCAAACGCAGGGTTGTAGATTTGACCTTTAAAAGCACGACAGCTTATGTTTGGATCAGCTCATCTCAACAGAGGTTTTGCTTCAGCAAAGACTGGGTGTTCGGCTGTCTCACGTGGTCGGGAGAGCTCAGCAAGGTACTGCTTGCGTGTTACAATGTTTTTGAGGCGTATTTCAAAGAGGGCAGAGTTAAGGCAGGGTACAAACTCAGTATTTTTCTATTATTTTAAGTATTGTCTCCCAGGTTTTCAGAGGTTTTATTTAGCAGAGGTAGGCATTCTCAAATGACCGAGGTCTATGTTAACAAAGTTTTGGGACACTGAATTTTCTTGTTTAAAAAAAACCAGACTGCCCTCTGTATACTGCAGCTCAACTCTCCCTTCATTGCTTTTAATGTCCTTGCAGCAATTACCTTAGCACAATGCCTGCACAGCACAGCACCATGCCAAGACACTGCACTAGTTCATAATACCTGGAAGCAGTAGAGCCAGGTTGCTATAATAATCCACCAAGGGTAATTAGCCCTGCTGAGGATACGTGCAGCATTGCCCTCCAACATGGGCTGGTTCTTCCTCATCAGTCCCCAGAGTCCCAAGAGAGGGTCAAGCTTCAGTGAAGAACCCGTAGATGAGAGGTTGCAGAAACAGTGTGGGACTGACCATGGAGACAGTAAAAAGATTTCAAATGGGGGTGGGGAGCTCAACGCAGCAGTGGGCAAGAGGGGAAATGACGGGATTGAATGTGGAACATTTCGTTCAGCTCATAGCCCTTCGACTAAATTCTTGTCTTAACTTTGGCAAATTTCTCCTGGTTAGAGCCAGAAAAGGACTTGGCTGAGCTGTGGTTTCTCAGGCAGAATTATGATGCACATGTTCCGTGTAAAACATGAGCTGTATGTCCAGTGGGGCCTGGATCTCACGGATTCATTATAAATGCAGTTGAGGATGCATATGCTGCCATGTAAAGGACAGGTCCAAGATTTTCAGGTGCACTGTAGCTGCTTCTGCAACTGATAGGTTACATCCCCCTAAATCTTAAACAAACTTGAAAAAAAATTCCTTAGATTCTGCCTGGGCAAAGTTTCAGGGCTAAACATGAGAACATGTCCTAAAAACTTCAGATTTAAAATTATCCTAGACTCCAGATTTAATTTTTAGGCTCTCTGTGTTTAGAAGCGTTATTAGCTTCAGTTAGGAGCTGAAGCTCATGAATAAAGGTGTTGAAAAACCTGATTCCAAGAATCCAGCCAACTGTGCACAGAGCTACCTACAGTAAGCAGTGGGAAATGATAGGGCTAGCAGTTGCCTCACGAGAATAGAAACTCCCTCTGTCTGCAGCATGCTCATGCCAAGATGCCAGGCAGGAACTCTCAATTATTTTTCAGGCCAGAACGGTACCCTTCCTCGGATGTTACCTCACCCTTCTGCCTGTTCCTTGGGAGGAAATGAACAAAGCATTCAGGCGCCAAGGATTATTTTTGAGTAACATGAAAAGGCAAGAAGAGGAGAACCTGAAAAAGTCACTGCAGTTTTCCTGCCAAGGCACTAATTTGCAATGCGTTCTGCGCCATCCATACCCTACAATGAAACCCTCCCGAGCCTGCATCACTGCTCACTCCCTTTTCTTTTCCTTCCTCTTCAATGTCTGTCGTGAATCATTAGGGTTAAGGGAGAGAAAGGGATGGAGAACCTGGTGCAACACGGCATCTCTCTGTTTTGGGTTGCAGAAAGAAACCCCTCTGCCAAACAAAGACGACCTGCATAGTATGGAACAGGTAATAACATGGAAGATTTTGACTTAGAAGAGATCAAAGTCTGCCACAAGAAACTAAATGCTCGTGGTACATATTTTAATCAATCTGCACAAATGCCAATATATCATATTTCATATAAAGGTATAACTTTGTAAATTTATATCAGTCCCCTCTCTCACTTATATCTTCTCCATATATACATAATACACATCTTGATTCTCATGTATTTCACACACCTTCATTCCACACCTGTTTTCCTTTTCTTCCATCTTTTTCCACCCACAAGCATTGCTCACACGTTCACTCATTCCTCAGGCACACCTATTCCCATTAACTCAAAATTACACAAGCAGCTTTTCTTCCTGTACTTTCCCTTGCCATCTTCAGTGTTTATAATCACAGTTTCTACCTACACATCTTCTCTGTTATACCTGCCCTTATACCCATGTCCATAATTGATATCACAACATTTTCCATAGAAAACATAGGTAAAACTTCCCACTGTAGGTTGCAGGTAACAAGTTCCAGCTTTCCTACTCTTCACAGGAAAAGATCTTAATTCTGCATAAAAATCAAAACTTAATTTTGGCACTCCACATCTTTCTCACAATTGCTGGGAAATGGCAGCCAGTCAGAACTGTTCTCTCATTCTGTATAATCACCTTCATCTTCTAGTTGTGGGCACTTATTTGCAATTTATTTCCCATTTCCCAGATCTTCCAACGTGTGTGGGACCTTTATACTGTCTTCACACCTAACTGAAAATTGTCACTTCTCTGTGATCATAGATGTCTTCTGGAGTGGCAGAGTGAAGGCTCCTTCGTCATAATTGTCTTTCTGATGGTGAGCTATCACACTCATCCTGTGAGCTGGGCCTTGCTGCTTTTCCCATATTGAACAGAGTAAAAGGCTCAGAAGAGACTGGGGCGTATTAGCTCTGTCCCCTCAGGTCTCTTCTGTTCACCACACACAGACATACATATGTAAAAATAGAAATATAAATGCAAAGATAAATTAGAGATTGAGATAGATGCGCATACATATACATGTACACGTTCCTCCAAACCAAATAAATCCACACACTGCATATGACAACCTATTAGCTGGTTGAATTGCTTCACTGCTGAGAAATGAGTCTCGGTGGAAGGCTCTACTTGGGCTGCTGTACAAAGATTTGGGCATCCTCCAGCAGGGCGGAAACCATGCTGGCTGCTCTGCTTTTGCAGCCGCAGGCTGGTGCGGTGTCTGAAGTTCTTTCACAGGGTCACTGGGCAAAGGAGAGGTCTCTGGGATCTTGGATTTAAATATGTGAAATAAGGTGGGACATTGGCCCTTCTGTAAAGGTAGTAATGAAGATGGCATGAAAGGGGAACCGGACAAGCAACAGTCCCTGTGGATTACATAGGGATTCAGGGGTGGCATAATAGGCAGCATGGAGAGATACGGTATGGAGTAGGAAGTGTGATCAACGGTCACCTACTTCAGAGGAACCAGAGAGTAGCAAGCCCTCAACTTTCTCTTGCTGTCAGCAGCCAAGAGCAGGGCTCTAGGAATAGAAGGTCTGTCGATGATCGTTCTCTGGCTCAACTACAGGTGTGACGGGTGCTGAGACGTGAAGCAGAAATGTAAAATCACTGAGATTTCAGCATGGGAGACAGAGGAGGGAGCTGTGTCTGCGTACACGTGAAGGAAACAAGTCTTTCCCTCTACACACTGAGCAGGTCTGATATTCTTGAGGCAGGGTATTTCCACATAGAAAATAGACTGAAAACCCCAAATCAGTGATGAAAAAAAAAAAAAAAAGAACGATAAGTCTGAACTTAACAGGAAGTGTAACTGAAAGATTTCACAAACAAGAGTGTTTTATCAGGAGGTGTTTCTACAGGGAAAGATTTATTCATTCTGCAGCAACAAGTCCATCTGAGAAAAGGAGAAGTAATCCTACAAGCCTTTTGTAGTCATTGATTTCCCCCCGCTTCTTTTCTTCATAGTAATTCCAATTAAATGGACCATGGAAGGTCTGTAGTCACAGTCTTTGGGTCAGTAGTCCACATCCAGCCAAGGAAATAATAACAAGCTATTGTTTAGTGCTTCACTTCCTGGTAGGGAAATAGCATAAAGAGTTGCATTGCCATAGTGCATAGTATGCATGTATGACACGTGAGGTAGATGACAAAGAGGACAGTACATCTGGGCACATGAAGAGAATAATGCCTTACAGTATTTTTTAGTTCAAGTGTTAAGGGTGTGGTTAACCTTTGAATGAATGTGAATCAAGTGCTTACATACTCACTGCAATGAAATGTATACACAACTATTTGTTCTCGTATCATTATGCCCATAAAACACTGAAATATGTATGTAACGTGCTTGTATAATGCACATTTGAAATTCCAAAATTCTTAATTTATGACATTGATTTAATACACAGCATATAGGTGGAATTATTGAACAGAAAATTTTAAAGAAACTAAATTACGTAGAAACAGTGAGATATGCTCCTCTTGGCTTCACAGCTTAATGCGACTATATTAGCTGCAAACAGAAAAGTTATGAAATATACAGAAGTTAGATATTAAATAACTGTAGCAATAGATTTAAATACAGATCAATTCCTCTGAGCTTACATCTAGCGTGCCTATCCCTTTCTAATCCTCCATTTCATGGCACCTACTCATTTGTCTCTAAAAGGCCGGGGATAAAGGGAATGCGAATTTCTCTTTATCATTCCTAATATAACATTTCACTTGACTTATTTATCAGCTGTCAGTAGTATTTGCTTTGAACAGTGTAAGTGCTCGTACGCATGAAATCCCACGGACGGTGTTTCCCTGGACAAATCCCATTCTTCATGCTACACCCCAGCTTGCCAACCCTTTAAATGCCCAGATTTGGCATTCCATCTATTAAAACATTTAGGATGTTTGTAATTATGAAAAGTTTTTAATTTTTTTTCCCGTGGAGACACGAGAATTTTTTTCATTTCTTCCTGTGGTACGTTCTGTCCCAGTCAGCTTTCAAGTCTGAAGCTCATCATGAAGTGCTGTGCATAAATTGCACAACATTTAAAATTTTAGATTTTTTAAATTATCTGTAGGGATCCGATGAGTCACCAAGCTAGTTCAGTCAATATAAAACTCCTGCTCTAACGTCCCACCGAAGGGCTTGAGAGGGTAGGGGGTAGTTACTCCACAGTCGCCACTCTCTCATCTCTGTCTTCGCTGCAAGTACTCACCCACTTATTCCATTTGCAAACTTAAGCCTATTTCACTTAAGTGCTTTCCCAGACAACTATAAATAGGCTCTTGGAAGTGGTAATTAAGTCAGGACCACATTCACTCACAGGAATTTAACAGCTTCTCCTGGCAGAATACAATTGTTTTTTCCTCCTCCATCCAGGTCTTTGCGATTGGCCACAGAGGACCTGGAACGTTTTAGTGGTTCAAACCATTTGCAGTATGATTGTATACTGGCACATTATTATTCCTTCTGCCTCATTATTCCTCCTGCTATTAATTTTTATTAAAAAAATAATGTTGAGAAACAGATTCCATCTGAGATCAGACTTCTCACATGCCCAAAATAAAACGGGATGGTGGAAGAGAGGGTGAAACTGACCTAGAGGACCCAAAGGCTGGAGGATGAGATTGTGGGTGCTAGGGAGAACCTGTGGAGATGTGAGCAGAGAAAACTGTGAACTCCAGTGTACAAAAATATATTTCATCTGACTGAGATTATAATTTAAGGCTCATTGTACCCCATATTGTACTAACTTCAGTGACTGCAATGACAATTTTGTGTTACTTGTGTCACCCTAACAAGTTGCTGTAAGGCAACTTCTTTAAAAAAGAAAATTGTTGAAGTTACCTTGATTTTTTTCCAGATGTTAGTTAGCTTAAACTTGGAGGAAAAGAGTTACCTTCCAGAGTTTCGTTTCACTTTAAAGTAAAGGAGAGTTATTTGTCCTGTTAGATTTACAAAGAAACTTCTCATGCCAGCATGCATTTATACAGCTGGTGACCACATCCCACCGCATTTCAGCCCTAACAGGACATGGGGTTTTGCCTCCTGGCCTCAGAGCCAGTGGTTTTGCTGTGCCACCCCATGGCCAGAAGTCCCCTCCCCGCTGGTGGTGCTGCCTACCTCTTGGACAGAGGGCTTGGTGGAAGGCCGGAGGGTAAATGTATTCACTCTCCTGCATAAAGCTTTTAAAAAACAGACATAGATAACTTTCTAGATGAATTACCATATATAGGCTTTCTGCAGGATTCCCCTGCACTTTCGCGCAGTGGCTCCCAATTACTTCAACAACACTGTAGTGCTTGTTCTCACATTGACATCACCGGAGAGATATTTATTCCAACACAAGATGTTTGCTGTGCAGAATATGCCCGATTTTGTTTTACAAAAGCACATTATTACAGTTAATTTTTCATTTTCATCCAAAGATGTATTGTCTGTGGTATTGCATATTCTCAGGGAAAGTAACAACACAAAACCACCCCCTGCGACACCCATTTTTTTCCATCTACAGAAACATACCAGTTCACATGCGTTCCAATGAGTATACATTCCAGTTCAGTAATACGAGTATAACACTGGCAATGCGTGTTGTGATTCGGATACTGGAAACATGCTATAAAACCTCTGTAACATGAGAATGACTATCAAGTCAAAGCAAAGTCCATCCAGCCCGCTACTGGGTTTCTAACGGTGGCCACTACCAGCTGCCCAGAGGAGTATAAGGAAAAATCAGCCACATAGTGACATTTTTCAAGAACCATCTTCCAATCTCCAGCGAATTCCAGCTCAGGATGTTCTGGCCCAGAGCTGCTATCCTTGTATTCAACAGCTCCTGAGGGATGTTCTTTATTGAATTCACCCAATTAGTTCATCATCCACAATATGCATGGCAAAGATCTTTATCTGTACGCTCTGAGAAATATTACCTTTTGTTTTGAAACTTCACACTATTCCCAGTTGATGCCTCCTATCTGTTGTACTTGAGGAAACTGATTATTCTCTGTCTTCTCCATGAAGATGCATCATATGTCCCCTCTATCCTTGACGTGATGTGTTTTTTGAGATCTTCCCAGCCTTATGGAGGAAAAAAATCTCTTCTTTATTTCACTCAGCTTGGACTGAAGCGATCATTGCCCCTCATTCACCATGACGACTGACCAAAAAATAGAAAACAAGGTTGGATAATAGCCCCCATTAGTCTGTCCTTTCTGAAATGAAGGCAAAAATACAACTCAATGGTTTATTTTGGCCTTCAGTGCATGTTTCATGTGCAGTGGATGTGCACAAAAGTGCTAATCTCAGAACTCCCAAAGGCTATACCAGTTCAGAAAAACCGAATCCCTTACAGAATTCCCCAGCATACCCAGATCAAAAAAACACAGCCATAGTACTATTATATTAATGTTATAGGAGTATTACATTCATAACCAGAATAGTTCCTCTTACATAGCAGTCATTGACATTTGTTCAGGGATTTTTTTCTTTTTTGTTGGCGTGGGTTTTGCTTGTTGTGTTGTTTTTTTTTTAATTTATTCTGGACAGCACTGCCAACCCAGCTGGATGGATACTGTTCTTTTAAGCCAACAACATCCTCAGAAATCAAGTCAATGTTTATAGGGGTATAACAGATCACTGCCAGATGCAGGATATATGCAAAGAATTTATGATTTCTTTAATTTCTAATGTTCAAAACAGTAAAATAAAAATTAATTTGATGATCGTTCTTTGTAATTTTTTCCCTCTGTCATCCCATAGTGAACATTGTCTCAGCAAAGCTACCTAGACAAATTACCTAGGCAGAAGACATTTATGTGCTCTGAGAGCTTTTAAAGTTCAGATATGCTCAAGTTCTTGTTAAGTTTATATTAACATTTACATTTAAACTGACCCCCAGAGATTATTTTTTAAATAGAGACGGATTAATATTCTCAGTGGATCACACATAATGTTAAGGAATGATCATTTTGGCTGCTTAGAATTTTTTTCCAGTGTTTAAAAACCTGTAATTGGCTTTTAAAATTTAATTCTAAGATCTCTCAGCCCTTTAAAATCAAACTTGTAAAATCAAGGCTCTTTTCCTTTATTCTACTTTACTATAGGAAAATCTGCAATATACTTGGTATAGCAATAATACAGCCTAAGGAAAAGCATCTGCTGAGCTCACTATATTGTATTAAGATCAGTATCCAGCAGTGAGCTTCTGTCGCTAGTTTTTATTCCTTACTTGATGCAATGCCTCATCTGCACAGAAAAATCCTCATGTCAAGGTCAGTATCCTCAGAATGATTTGATGCTGGGGAGATCCGTGCCGAGTTACTCCTTGTGTCATGGCAATATAACGCTGAAGATCTGGTCTGGCTCCAAGCGGAGAGAGCTTCTCTTCAGTGCCCATCTGGAAAAGTGAATGTATTTGCCTCTCTATTGACTCTACCGGCAACGTGGGCATCTAGTTCGAAAGCTCTGGATTTTTATGTCCAAGTTACACTCTTTGAATTGCCTGAAGCAGATAATGAATATACTACCCTTTAGTAATATCTGTTATAAAAGGCTGCCCATCATCACAAAAAATGAAGAATTTTGTGGCAAAGGCAGGGCTGCAACCCAGTTCTCTGGGCTGGGAGGCAGCTGATTTAATCACCAGACTTCCTCTTTGCGCGGGGTCTTGCCTCATTCACTAAACACAGTTTTTGGGACGCAAAAGTGAGAAATGCAAAGTTCTGTCAAAACCGAAGTTGAAAGGCTTAAAATGACACCGAGGATGCAGCTGAAGAGACCTTCCTGGATGACCAGCATGGCACCAACCAGCGCCGCTGGTGTTAGACTCTGGGGGTCCAAGGGCCGCCAGTGTTTCTTTCACAAGCGCTGACACTGAGATTGCTGGGGGGGAAATTTCCGTGGGGGAAAGTGGAGTGCAGCTTTTTCCTTTTAGCAGTTGCCAGTATCCTGCAGACATCCAGTGGAAAGATGGAAAGGGGGCAGCCATGCCCAACTTCCAGGCCTGGCTGTCCTAAAAAGGTGAGCTGCCTACTAAGTTATTCCTTGGTTTGTAGGTCTCAGACACCACTTCTGCCAATTGCTGACATGACTGGGGGAAAACAAATCTGCAGGCCATTAAATGTTTCATGGAATTGAATCAACACAAAAACCAAACCAAACTGAAACAAAAACCCCCAAAATCAAACAGAATGTGCGGTGTGGCTTAAATTTGGTGAGACATAATTTTAATCTATGCCTGGATTGAAGATTATGAATTATACTGATCTGATTTCATTATCAGATCTGACAGATCAATAGGGAGGTCACACAGAAAAAAGAAAAAAAAAAGAAAAGAAAAAAAGAAAGCGTTACTTTACAATGCTATTCAGAATGTGATAATTGTGTGCATGAAAGCTATGGTAGTCCATTGGATCTTCCCGTTACCATCCAGCTGGCATACATTATTAGTATGCGCTTTCTATAACCACTAGCTCTGCTGAAGTTTGGGTCAGCATATTCAGGATGTCCTTTATTCTGCCGTGAGAATAACGGAAAGTCTAGAAAATCAGCACTGGCCATTTCAGGTGGCGTTCCCTTTCCCTTTGTGAGATTCCTGGCTGTGGTTTCTTTGTTTGCTGTGGTTGTCAACATTACGATGAAGTTTTAGGACCGCACTGTACTAAATACGTTCCTTGAAGCGTATGTCAGTGGTATGCTTTAGGGCTGAAATAGTAGAATTTTGCTTTTGGCTGGAAAAACTTATAAATGACATTTTCCTTTCCACAGAGGTTATTCCAATGCATTATTTTTTTTCTACAAGACAGACTGTATGTGAATGAGGTTAATAGCAGCTAATTTTCCTAATATCATTACCCTTTGGGAGTATCATTTTACTTCTAGTAAAATGACATATAATCCTCCCCCCCAACACCACCATTATTTATTACTACTCTATTAATAGATCCTGCAACTTGGTTTTATTAACAAAAGATATGACTGCATATTTGGTAGTAACTCTCTTGATATCAAGGCAAAAAGCCACAAGATTAGAATCATATTTTCTCAAAAACACTTTCTAACAATAGATAGAATTCACACCAAAGAACATAGTGCTAAGAATAGATGGAATTATTGTGTAAAAATGCTTCGTGCACAATGGAAAAAATTCCAGTAATTTTGGCTGGGATGCTATGACAATTTGTGACAAAAAGAAAACGATGCTGCTCAAGCGCAGAAAAATGTTTTAGCTCTGCTAGGGTGCTGCTTGATTGCTCAGTCCCAGCTGAGCGTTTCACACTCTTTTGGAAGAACTTAACCTTTTGAAAAATTTGCCGCTTTTAGTTAGTTGTCTATCTCCTGCATTAAAAATGAGTTGTGACCACCATATGTGAATGAAAATTGAGATCACTTTTTTTTTGGATTGTCGTTTTTTTGAATGTGTCCCAGTATAACTTGCCTTGAAGAGGCAGACTGCTTCAGTAATATCTTCAAAGCTACCCCACTGATCATCAAAACACAATTTGATGATATCTGCACGCAGTCTGACTGGAGTTAGGCTGCCAGTGTGCTATGACCGTGTATTACACTGACTAATACTCTTTAATGCTTTCCTTATACGTGTCTGTCTTGACTTTTCAAGCTCCTTCTTCAGCACAACAGGATCCTATTGTTCTTAAACACTAGCCCTTAATTAGCATAACTAGCAACAGCAGCTTCTTCATGCTCATTTTTAGCATCCCCCTTAGACCTGGGAGAAAAAAGTCTGGTGTCTTTGGTTTAGAGCTATGCTGTGGTTTTCAAGGGCCACATAAATCACATCACCCCATTGCAATTACCATGAGAAAGGACAGTCTGTTGTTAGGGCATAGTCAACATACATGAAACGTGCATCTTTCACATCATGTGAACATGTGACTTGAACAAATCACTCCTCCAACATAGCTGTTATATCCTTACCAAAGTGAATGGGCTCATCTCCATCTCCAGTGATGCTGCACTGAACGAAGCACCGGCGAGCAAGAGCCCGCTACCTGCACCATGCAGAAAGGTGATGCTCCCTGCTGCTGCCCACACCCTCTTCCCTTTGCCTTGTGCCCCCACAAGCAAGGTGGGGAACCGAAAGCCAGGCAGCCCCATCGGGGTTGTGAGAGTGGGACATGAGCTGCAGGTCACTGACCCAGCGGGTGAATCTGTCTCAGCGGGTACTTGGTGGGTTGAAAAGCAGGGAGGCCTGATTTTGATTTAGGAAGCCTTTTCTCTGCCGGAGCAGCTACAAGTAAATGTCTCTGTGTACCCTGTTTGGAGAAATTTACGACCTACTGTAGAAAAGAGGGTACCTCTTATTAATAGGTTCTCATTGAGATGTATTTCATTAAATGCTTTCTTAATTTAATTTTGGACTTGTCTACCCATAAATTTGAAATGATCTAAGGAAATCTGTTCCTGGCAGTTCAAACAAAATGTGTAGGTTTGAGTGCAGACAGGGCTATGGCATCAGAAGTCCTGCTACATTACACAGCTGATAGGAAGGTTAAGTTTAAAGCTCTCCGGAGGGCATGCTTTCAGAAGATAGCTTAATTCCCTTTTTCCACAAACCACTGTGGGTTTTTTCCATGCAAATTTCTTGGTCTTCAGTATCTTCTCTCATCCTGTGTGAAAAGCACTCCTGCGTTTCAAAATCTTTTTGAACAGTCATGTCTGGAAGCCAAATTTCCCTCCGTTAGTTTGTGGCTTCAACCTTCACTTCCTGTATTAGCCACAAAATGCAGAACTGCCTCTTTAAAAAGAAAAAAAAAAAGTTAGTGAGCATAGCTTGCAGTGATTTTTATGTTCTTTCACATTTTCCTGCCACACTTCCTCTATTTTTGCCTGTCATTAGGTTAATTGTAATTTCATCTGGCTTAGGCATCTGTCATTTTGTTTATCTTTTCTGTAGGATGCATACCAATGGCACTGCATAAGTAACAGTACAAGTGTGTTTATGTTAATAACAACAAGCATACAAGGAATTGTTCTATGTCAGGTGCTATCTTACAGCATCCCATTAAAAGAACAGATTACCAGTGAACACTGAACACCTGTTTTTTACATTCTTTAGTAAATGACTAATGTTTATATACAAAGAGAAGGTGACCTCAATTGCAAGCTGTGGCAGCTGGCAATCACATTGCCAAATCCTTGCAAATGTTAGCCAGTTAGCAAAACCAACAGTTTTCTTTTTGTGACTTCCAAACCTCAGCTTTATTTGTTCCCAGCTGCCTCAAATATTACCTATACATATAGGATCGCAGGTCAAAGAGCTTCCTGCAACCAGCTGCTGGCACCGAGCGTGCCCCACTGATGGATAGCTAAGGTGGCACGATCACAGGTTATCGGCAAAAGAGGAGAAAGAACCCATAAAAGCCAGGCGAAGCTGTACAGGGTCCCTAGAGGAGGAGCAAACCCAGTTTCCTGCCTGGCTGGGATGGAGGGCAGGCGGAAAGGAGGAGGAAAGGAGATACTTCCATTGTTTACAACAGAATAGAAATTCCAGCTCGCAGAGACGGAGAGGCAGAGGCCTGAAAAGACGTAATGACATTCCTCCCGCCTCACGTGTTCACCTCCAACTGGTGTTTGAGAAACATTTCCATAAATACCTTCCATGAGGAGAAGGTGAAAAGTATTCCTAATTTTCCCATGAAACATGCACAGAACATGAGCGTCTGAACAACACACATTTCTAGAGGGAAGAATATTTAATAGACATGAAAATCAAGGCAGTACACTACATCATTATATTCAACAGGCGCCTCTAGTTTGGAGGGAAACAGATTTTCCGTATTTCTACCTAAGCAATGCCAGAGGCAGAGATAGTGGTATGATTGACAAACCACAGCCTCCAGTTTGCCTGCTCATGGTGCTGCAGATTAAAAGCCAGCGCAGTAACCATGAGAGAAACCAGCTATTTTTTCAAAGGAAATAACTTGTGTTACAAGGAAACATTCAGAAGTCTTTATGAAAGCTAAATAGCCAAACAGATTCTTACGGCAGCAATGAAGCAAAAACCAATACATTAATTATTATCATTATATACATGCCAAGTAAAAGTAAACCAATTCAATTACTAATATTGATTGCAGTTTTTATTTCCTGGTTGTAAGAAAATAGAATATTTTGAATGCATTTGTAATATTGGCCACAGTCCTACAAATTGTTCAGTAGGAACTTTACTCATTCATAACCACGAAGGTGGTCACTCACATGGCATATGCATTTTGGTGACCAACCAATATTTGAAAATCATGAACAAAGAATAGAAGTGCTACCTATTTCATGGTTTTGTCTGTTGTTTTAATTCAGTATTTTATATTACATGTTTTGTCACTTTTCCTATCATTGTATTCACTGAAAGCTGCCTGTCTATTAGTCTAAAATCTTTTGCCAGAATTAATGTTACTTCAAGTTCTTTCTTTCCATCTCAACCTATTTTGGAACCCAGACCAAGCCTGAAAATTTTCAGCCAGAAAAAATGTTTATGCCACTAGGCAGGACACAAGACATACTTATGTACACCCTCTTGCTGCACAGTATTGCAATTTCTTTCCAGATTTGTAGATCTTTATGAGAAAGTAGATTTATGGGTAATGCTTATCCAAATGAGAGCTGTCATGACAGCATCTGAGTTAAATTAGGTTTAGCAACGTTCATTTTTTGGGCAGTATTAGTCTTGCATAGCTAGTTTTTGCCTTCTCTCTTCTGTCTTGTATTACTTAGCAATGTTACCTGCTAAGGAGTTCCCCTTTTCCATCCCAATTGAATTTTCAGTTTTTCATTTAGAATTTTCAGGTTTTCATTTAGAATTTTCAGGTTTTCATTTTCATTTGAAGACCTGTACAGCTTCAGTTTTTCACTTAGCTGGAATGGAAGGAAACTTAAAGATTTAGGTGTCCAATACTGGCTTCCAGTCAAAGAAAAAGAAAAGCTTCTGGTCAAAAGCAGTTAGGCACCAATCACCCTTAAATCTTTCGAAAAATCCCAGCCCAACCAATGTGTAAGTACAGCGCATTATGCAGCAAGCCTTCTTTCCCAGCTTCCTTAAAAGAACGTGGAATGACACCGGCTCAAGTAGCACGTGTTTAAATGGTAGAGCAAAGGGCAATTCATTAGCTGTCTTTGGTAGTTCTAATATTTCTGTACCATTGTGTTATCTTAGTTCTGTAATATCTAATTGTATAAAACCTCCTGAATATTCATCCTACAGTTTAAAGTGGATGTCATACTCTGCTACCCACATACCTTAATGATAGGTTTAAAAGTCAAGACAATATTAAAAATCAGGTGTTTCCTACCTATTCAAGGCTCTTTCTAGTTGTGTCTTTGAGAGAACCACAAGTTATTTTTAAATAAAAAGCTTTTTTTTTTCTTTCCATAAATTCTCCAAAGGAAGGAAGTCTTTACCAGAAGGCTCCTCAGGTTGGTTTCCTTTTACTGGCATAAGACATGTTGTTTGATGGTTTGCCTTGAAACTGAATCCAAACAGCTCATCACTGCCTGTCCAGGCCCTCCTCCAGGTTGACTTCATCGGCCAGATTAAAATGTGAACAACCTGAAACATTGGTAAGAGTTTGGCATGTGATACACAGTGTGTTTCTCAGGATACGTTTTTTGTAATGTCTGTTTTCCTGAACTGTCAGAGATGTGGCAGCGCTGTGGAGGGGAGATTAACAAACAATGTCAAGCACCAGGAAGGTTAAAGAGACAAAGGAGAAAAACCTCTCCGGCAGTAGGAAACTGAGGTCTTCAGACCTTCAGACCTTCAGATCTTTGTCTTTCTGCCTTAAAAACTGAAAAAGAAAAAAGGTCTTTCACAATAATCCTTATTATTTTTGCCAAAGTAGTGTGATTTAGGCATAAAAAAATCCCTGAGTTGCTGTAAAACAAACATATCCTTTGTAGCTACATCAATAAATTATCATGCAAGGACTGTCTCAGCCCAGGCTGCAGTAGACAGCAGTCTACCATGTTGCCATACTCAACGGCAGTTTCCAGGAGAACTAAAACAGCATTATGGTACGGTGCTGTTCCTGTACTAGCCGCATGCCTCTAAGCTTCATTCTCACTGCAACAAAGTAGAACCTTGGAAACATGATATGTAAATTTAATTCTGTTCAGTGATATACACATAGCAGTACCTCTGCTTGTAATACGAGAAAGTACGTTTTTCAAGCCACACCAGAGTAGCATCATGCAGTGTGGGAACAGAGCAAGCACCCTAGGAGGGCTCCAGCTCAACACAGCATGCCGATATTGCATGGTTCAACAAGCTCCATGGTCTCAGTCCTGTATAACAGGAGTCAGATCAAATTCTGAAATAGATTTTCTAGAAGTGCTAGAACTTCAAAGTTAGTAGAATAGGACAAGATGTATTGAAATTTCAGAAAAAAAAAAAATGTTAAGGGCATCTTTATTCCCCTTCCTGCAAATTCTGAATTTGACCTCAAGAAACACTTTGTGAACATCACTAGTAAAAAAATGTCCCTGTGTTCAAAGGGAAAAAAAAAAACCAACAAAACAGCTCATTTGTTGAGCTATGTATTATTTTGGGGAAAAAGACTTTATTGAATGAACACAACTAATACATATACCTTGCACCACATGCTGCAAAAATTCAAGGAAACTACACAAGGAATTAAAAAAAAAAAAAAAGAAAAAGAAAGTATTAATTAAATGACTGGAATTATGAGAAAAATGGCTAGAGGGATGTAGAGGGTTTATCACATCCGTCCTGCATCAAAGCCAGTTCTCCAGCACCTCGGCCACACATCTCCTGAGAAACACTTAAGAAAGTCGCTCTTGGACACCTCCATTGATGTATGCTCATGCGTTGCCTCAGCTTGTCTGCTCCATGGGTGTGCTGGGGGGGCTTACAATAAATCACCTGAAAAAAACTCCTCTGTCTCGACAAGTGGAGTGGTTTGCAGACAGTGGAGAGAGGCAGCCTTTTGAGGAGAACAGTTTGGGGCAGGGCTTCCAGTCGAGCTATCTCTACAAGAGAGCTTCGACTCGCTCACTCACCCCTCACTACAAGACAGACATCGAGGTGCTGGAGCGGGTCCAGAGCAGGGCAACGAAGCCGGTGAGGGGTCTGGAGCACAAGTCTTATGAGAAGCAGCCAAGGGAAGTGGAGATGGTTAGCCTGGAGAAAAGGAGGCTGAGGGGAGACCTTATCGCTCTCTACAACTACCTGAGAGGAGGGTGTAGCGAGGTGGGGGGTCCGTCTCTTCTCCCGGGTAACAGGCGATAGGACAAGAGGAAACAGCCTCAAGTTGTGCCAGGGGAGGTTTAGACTGGATATTAGGAAAAATGTCTTAATAGAAAAGGTTGTCAAGCATTGGAACAGGCTGCCCAGGGAAGTGTTTGAGTCACCATCCCTGGAGGCGTTTAAAAGATGGGTAGACGTGGTGCTTAGGGACACGGTTTAGTGTTGGACTTGGCANACACGGTTTAGTGTTGTACTTGGCAGTGCTGGGTTGATGTCTGGCCTCGATGATCTTAAAGGTCCCTTCCAACCCGGACGATTCAATGATTGTAGGAAAGCACCAGCTCTGCCCCTCCTCGCCCCGGGGCGGCCCCGGCAGCTGCAGCTTCCTGGCAGCCTCCCTGTCCCCACCTGGGGGCTCACTCTCCCGTGGCCACCGCTCGCCGCCGCCCCGCTCGCCGCCGGCNCCTGCCGGCCGCCGGCAGCGCCGCAAGGAGAGCTCCGCGCCCCCCGGCCCGCCGCGGGGCCCGCCGGGCCTCCGTTCTTCCTGCAGGCCTCAGGCAGGTTCCAGCAGCTTTTTTTGGGGGGGATAAAGAGGGAGGGGGGCAAGAAGCCGTGTGCCCCCGCCGGAGAGCTCTGCGGCGCTGGAGTGACAAGGCCGCCATAGCGTGTGGCAGAGCCGGGCGGGAGGAGAGCCCTCGCTTGAAGCCCGGGGTTCTGAGGAGCCCGAGGGCCCCTGGCGTGTACCCTGCGTCCTTTCCACAGGCCTTTCTTCCAGAGCTGTCTGTTTCTCCTGGGTCAATTATTAGTTGGACCAATCCTAATTATTAACCATATGTATGGTTTGAAGCTGTTTGAAGGAAAGCTTTGCGTTCTCAGCTGCAGACCCCTCATCAGGCCACCCTAGGGTGCCCCACGTAGTCCTCATGTCTGTCTTTCACGAGCCATGTTATCGGCTCGCTGTCCCCACCACCGCTGCTTGTATAAAGCCTTGCATGCAATGGCAACCTTTAATTCTGTTGCTGCTGGTACGCCTGCCTTGTTTCTGCTCTGGCTCGTGGTGCAGGCTGATCCACACCTTTTTGTGACCCCGAGCCTGGTTATTGTTCCAAACAGAAGTGCCACAGGGAAGGAACCGTGGGTTTTAGGGGCACCATCAGCTCCCGGACATCCCAAATGAACTGACCTGCCCGGGAGTCCTTTTGTCTGAGGAGGAAGGCCCAGATAATGACTTTTTGGGGAACCTTTGTCACCACAACTGTTTTCCCTGCCGGAGTATGTTGGGACCGCGTTACCCTGGGGACGTGTAATAACTGGGAGTAGGTGCAAAACTTCCAGATGCAGAAGTGTACGGCTGAGACAGCTGGCCATCACCTGGAGTCACAGCTGGAGTCACAGCTGGAGTCATAGTCAGTGGACGAGATGTTGGTGGGCAGCATGGGAGCTCTGAAGCTCAGTTATACCCTGAGGAGAACTGCAAACCCCACCATGTCTACGAGCATGGCCGGTCAGTGCAGGCAAAGCTGTGGTTTCAAAGTCAAGCTTCAAACACTCTGCGTTCAGATAACAGAGTGGGAGACATTTATGAGATCATGACGCTTTTGCGTTCCACGGCTGCCCGCAAGGATGAATCCTTTTAAAAGGCACAACAGCCCTCGCCAACAGAACAGCAATACCGTTGGCGAGGTCAGGCCAACGTGTGGCCTTGATAGGAGATAATACCCTGCAGGAGGCAGTAGGAGACACAGCACTCGCTAGGGGACACCCAAAGCTGGTTTATCTTCCCAATTATACAGGTGCAACACCTGTGTTACAAGTGACAGAATTTGCTTACCCACACTGTAGATATATTTAAGTGCATAATGTAAAGAACTTTAATGAAAGCAATAGATAAGAGACCAAAGCTTTTTAAAGCCTCAAAACAACATAACATATGAGGTGCCATTCCATCTTTCAAGCACAGATATCCTTCACTTTGTTACTTCACTTCCAGAGATCTTATGAAACTTAAATTTTAAAGATGCAGTTTGAAACTGGCTAGCCAAACTAAAGACTTTCTCCATGAATTGCTGATGATCCATGATAGCAGTTACATACGTACAGTTTTGCCATGGAAGATATCCAACAGCAGGGTGAGAGAGGTTGTTCTCCGGTTTTTGTTACAAAAGTTCTTTTAGAAATGCAAGATATTTCATACAGTCCCAGAGCAACTATCGGTAAGAAATACTTTCTTTGAGCACCATGAGTCAATTGGTAACCCAGACCTACAAGGAGGACAGGTTTGTTCTGAGTCAACAGAAAGAATTTACTTTTTTTGTTGTTTGCAAGAGCCTAAATTTAGACAATTTCTTTTTTATTGGTAGGATGTACCCTATAAAAAGACATTTGCCGAAGATCATTAAGATCCTGCGTAAGAGTGGCAATAAAAGTGAAATCAGTAGAAACAGCATCCCCAGCTTTCTAAGGAGGAACCCTCCTCCTGTGTTGGAAGAGAATTTGTATTCAGGAGAAAAAGAAATGCCCTGATTTTTAACTACTAATTGAACTCAAGATTACTGGCATTAAAACAGCATTCCTGGGAATGATGTTCAGGATTTCTCTCACTGGACAAAATGCAATATATTTTTGAAACTCTTTGTTGGAGGTATTCTGCAAAGTAAAGAGGCCCAAGCATGTCGCTGCTATCTCCATGGCAGCAGCTGGCCTAGGGCAGTCTTGGTTGGCAGCAATTTCCATGGAGGCAGGAGGATTATAATGCAAATGACAACAACTTTTAGAAGAATTCTTTCAAATAATGTGGGGCTTTCCAGAGTCTGAACCATAAAACTTCCACAGATGAGCTGAAAGCAGTGTCCTCTGCATACCACGGTTTCTGTTCTATAGGAAGCATTAATGCTATACACAAGCCCCACCCTAACCTACAGAAAGCGATTCCAATTAGGCAACATAAAAAATGATGGTCAAGAAATTTTTAACTTGAAGGTGATCAGTTGTTGTCATGTTTTTGTTGGGTGTCATACTGGCCGTGCAGAAAACTAAACTTTCACTGAAAAACCCAGTGCATGCAATGACTATGAATTTACAGAAGGAAAAGCCTGAGTTCTGAGGTGGTCTGAAGTCTAAGTTGTGCTTTTTGTGTCATGCAAAGTCTTAGTGATGCCTGAAGTTCGGTATTGAGCAAGAGCCTAAGGTTTTCCCGGCCAGGTAGGTAACGCCTGCTAAAGCCCCATTAGACTCATTAGAAACATGACCCATCCACACCTCTGGAATACGCTAAAACCCAGCAGCTGCAGATAGAGCACATTTGACTCTCATCAAGTGGATCCAGCCCCTCATAACATGCAGTGACGGCTACTTTAAAAAATGCCTGCAAGGACATTAATCACCATTTTCTATCGTAAGAGCACATTTCTTTTAAAAGTGGGTGACCTGGGTTCAAGGCCCTCCTTATCTTGAGCAACAAGACAGGTCCTGTGGTTAGCACTGCTGAGCCCCCAGCTGTGCAGCCAAGCTTTTCTGTATGATCAAAGTCTTGCTTTTTTTTTTTTTTTTNNNNTTTTTTTGCCGTTGAGTGACCCAGTTTCGGGAGAAGGAACAGAGGAAGAGGGTGTCCCCAGAGTTTCCAGACATTGAACTCTCTGTGGATTTTGTGGGTTTCTTTTAAAATCTTACCGAAGAAAGATGCTGAATTTTATTCTCATTCACAGTGATGGGAACAAAGCTGTAGAAACTGAGGTTTTTGGGCTTCTACTAATTCGCAGGTTAACATGTGAGCATCCAAACTTTTATCTGAAATTGGCACCAACTCATACCTCATCCCAGCCCAGGTCTCCAGCAGGTAAGCCAAAGGAGTCATTTCAGGACCTTGTAGCAATGACGAATAATCGCCTGATTTCACTCTAGTGGGCTGCATCTGTAAAAAATCCTCAAATTACTGTCCTAAGATTTTAATTTAGATATTTAACCAGAAAACTATAAACTGACATATTTAATCAACATTGAAATTGTTAAAGGAAGTAGATTTCCATTAAGGGAATGTGTCAAGGAGGCATGGATGGCTGTTGCTAGTCAACAGCACTGCAATTGCATCTGTGTTCTAAAACACTTGACCAAATTATTTTAAGAGGAATCTTTGTCTTTTAACAATTTTGCTTAAATCCATAAGAAGGAAGCTTTCTTTCATGCCTTTCATGAGAGTAGCGAGTTTCTCAGTCAAAGTTCAACTCCTTTTAGGTTTTACAATTTCTTTCTGCAAGATTCCCCAGGCTTCAATCAGTTATTTCTCTCAGGAATAACCTTCCAGGCTTTCAGTTTGAAGAAGTACAATTTCACCCATCAGAAATACCTATAATAAAAAAAAAAAGAAGAAAATTAATTCATGCAAAATAAGAAAAGAATTACTTGACAAGTGATCAGGAAAGGGGATTCAAATAACTGGTACTGACATCACAAATTACATGGGGTTTTTTTCACAATCCCATTGCCTGGTGATTACTCCGAGAAGGCTGAACTAAGGTTAGTAGAGTTTTTCAGCGTATTTAACCTTCATGTATGTCTATTACAGCACAAGACCCAGTTTCTCAACTGTTGCTAATTGGTTTCATTTTATGATGTCAGCTGATGATCTTTTTCCCAGAGATGATTTGGCAAAAAGGCAGCCTGTCCTAAAACCAAGCTGGTATCTGTAGCTGCCTGCTTACTACTCACTCTTAATGGTATTAAGTCACTGATCCTTAGTTCAGCGGTCCAGGTGTTGTCTGAGCAATGCAAACAATTTTCTGAGTACTTCACAGACATGAATGTCTGTCCCAACAGTTGTGCATCTAGCCATTGCACAGTGATTAGATCACTTACCACAGGGGCTGGGTAACAGCATTTTTGTGGTTCCTAATCCAGACTTTGGTCACCGACACCAATCTGACAAAGCAGACTGATCTATAAACTTTTGTTATTTGTAAAAGCTTGAAAGCAGAAGCTACTCTTATCAAGTCTACCCACTCTGCTGTAAACTGTTTCTGCTTTAAAAGGCAATGAGCTGTTCTTCTTTGGAACTCTCTGCTTTTTTTGTTTCCTCACCAGCACTGAATTCATCAGAGAACGCATTTATAAGAGGCTGTGTTAACGTGGAGTTGCTCTGCTGGCTTTCCAGTAACTGAACACTATTTCTAAGATTTTGTGTGAACAATGGATTAAACTGGCTTTGGGGTTAAATCTTCCTCTTGCAGCATAATTCATCAGACTGCAGTGAATGGACAGAGAAAACTATTAGTTCAGAGAAACTAACATGGATATACCCTCTCAGGATGAAGATGTTGGTCATCCATTTACAAACCCTTTTAACTCCAAAAGTTAATTCCTGTGAAAGCCTTAGATAGATGAATACTAGTAGAAGGACAGGATCTGCCAAAAGTCATGTATGCTGCAAAATATATTTTGTATGTATTACGTAAATCTACAATCATTTGTATTCTCCACTGCCTGATGTACCAACTCTAAGCCCTCTGGATTTGCACACTAGACCCTCAGTCAACCATGAAATCACAGGCCAGCCAAGTTATCTCTCTGTGTAACTTATTCTTTTTGTCTTCCATCTAAATTCCTAAAGTAAAAGTGTCTATTCTCATTTTCTGAGTAGAAGGCCGTTTCAGGCTGAATTCAGCACAGGCAAAACTGTGTTTTCTGAACCTCCAACCAGATTTTATCCTCTGTTCTTCCCTGTCTTTGTCAAATTGCCTTCCTCTCGCTTTCCATTTCTTCTTCTCTCTTCTTCGTTTGTATTTTCCTGCCTCTGTCATGGTTTTGTCCTCAGTGACTCACTCAACTTTCTTCTCCCTTATCCCTCACAACTTTTTTTTTAATAGTTTTTCTGTTCAGTGTTGCTCTTCTCCTGTTCCTCCCATGGTTTGTCGTTCATTGCTCGTATGCTTGTGTGTTCTTTTGTCTCTCTCTTGATCTCCAGTTTGTATGGTTGTTTAGATCTCTTAAGGTGTTGGAGTGGCCATCACAATAAGGGTGGTTTTAATTTAGGTCATTTAAAAAGAATTGGAGTTCCTTGTCAGATTTTCTAGAAATAACATGATTTGCAAATGGAATAATGGGGTAATTTAGGTCGTATGGACTTCTGATAGTTTTCTTCAAACTATCTAGCTTTTCTTTAGCTTAAATCAAGAAGTTTTGACAGCATGTCCTTAGGCAGTTACATTGCGTATCAGACCTTAGCTTTTTTATACTGAAATTAAAGAGCAATTCTGCAAGATGCTGAGTACTTTTCTAAATACCCTTCGATTTCCATGATCAGACTCCTGTAAGACTCACTTTTCAGGCTAAAAGCCTGAATTATCTTTCACACTTAGTTTCATTTTGGTTATACCTACTCCAGAGTACTTTGTATTTGCTGCCGCAAATACAAAGTTTCGCTAACGAAATAGATTTTCTGAAGCGCTGCAAGGTCACTCAGAAGCAAGCAATGCTCTTGTCAGAAGCAAATTTTTCTGACCAATAACAACAATCTTCATATGACTGCTGTTTAAATGTTCATGTCAAAGCTTGTGAAATTTGTGGACAAAACTCCTCCCGTGAGTATACCATAGGCAATGGGTGATGTCAACGCTTTCTTCCACTGGGTTGATGACCAGCCTTCCAAAAGACAGAGCAGCACCTGATAGCAACTTCAGAGGACTGGGCTGAGCATGGCCGCTAGAAGGACCCTGGTGGCACTGAAGATTGCCACCAACTTTGGTGACTGTCGGCCATCGGCTTTGAACATCACTAGGACCATTTGGGAATTCTGGACTACTAGCAAAACAAGCAACGTTTCCTATGTACAGCTGCAAAATGTAAGTCTCAGAATTCCTGAGTTATCACTGGAAATGAAGCTATTTATAGAGAGATGTCCTGGTGGATACAAACATTTCTGAGAAACGGCAGCAAGAAGATAAGGTATTAATGCTCTTGCAACTAATCCCATTGATAGGTTCATAGGATATGCTTTCACGGTCAGCATCCACAGAAAGATAGGATGAACTGGCATGTGCTGAGTGCCTTCCTGCCAGAAGGGTATTATACCCGTTAGTTTGAAACCCTTACATTAAAAAGTACAGTCACTTCAAAAATGTCATTTTTTTCCTACCATAGGTTATAATATTTAAAGCTACACTTAACCATATTAAGCATCGTTTCTGTCCACCTGCATAATGCAGGTGTGAACTACTGCAGGTCAGTTCTAAAATGATGCTATTAAAAAAAGCATCCTTTTGGTGCCTTTTGGTAGAGTCCACTGATACAGCGTTAGATTACAGCAGGCAAAATTCAATTAAATGAACACTGAGTTTACGTGCTTCTGAAAAACAAACAAAACAAAGTCCACATATGCAGAAGGTCACTTCAGAAATCACACTCATCAGCAACACTGACATGAACTCAGCTGCCTGACCAAGACATACCAGTGTTTCAGAGTCTCAGAGTTAGTTAATAAGAAATAATTCTTTGGGTGAAAATCATTTGTCACATAGTTTATTTCTGTTCCCCTGAATTCAGACAGCAAATTGTGCAAATTATGAATGTCACTGAAGAGTCACGGCTGAACCCAGAGAGCTCCTTGGGCAGATGAAGTCACTGGGTTGCTATGTTTATCCTGTAGCCTGGCCTCACATTTCTCAAAGGCATCTGCAGCCTGTATTATCAGAAGGAGCCTCGGCATCCAGCACAATAGCATGTTTATGTTAAAGAGAAAGGGTCCCACTCACAAGCGACAGGACAAGGGCTGTAATCCCGGTCGGAACAGCAGCACCGTCTTCCTGCGCCCCGGGCTGGCGTGGGGAGAAGGGGAAATGAGACACTGTGGCTGCATGCTGCCGAACAGACATTGCAGCTCACAGGGATTAACACGCATGCACCAGCGAACATTTTCAACATCCTCCCAGCTAAGGAAAAGCTGATAGATGGATTTTGAGCACAACCCTTATAAATATTACTTAGAGCAAAGCTTGTAGGTTTTTCCCAGTGCTCACAGGATTGTATCAGCCAGTGAAAGCATCCGAGCAAACAAGGTTTCCAGCAGATAACATCTTTGTTAAGTCTGATTCTGTGACAGAACTTTATTCAAAAGTCCCTGGAGACCCTACGGCAACAGCTTGAGTTTCCCAGTTCCCACCCAAGCAGTGCTGGAGGAGATGACGGAGGTGTCGTTCGTTGGTATGCCATGTTCAGCACTGCGCGGGAGGTGATGCCCATCCATCCAGCCCAGCGTACCTGATGTCGACCAGCTGAAGGTGGTGCCAAACAGGGCATGTTCCAGACACCTCTGTGAACTGCCACAGCCATGCCATAGGCAAACGCAGCCCAGGATGGATGCATTGGGGTGGGGTAGGGGGAAAGTACGATACATTATTTTACTGCCTGGCCTGAGCAGCTCGGCAGGGTTCAGCACATGCAGGTGCTGTCTGCACTTGGTCGGTCAGATTCTCAGTGTCCTCAGTGCTGCAAAAGGACGTGGTTCCCACTGCCATCAAGGAGGACTTTGCTGAAGCCAGTGCGGTCAGATGGGAGCACAGTGGGCCCCCTCCCTGGTCTTTTGCAGTGTTGCCTTCTGTACCATCTGCCTCTTTTTTTCTCTGCTTTTCTTCAGTTCATTTTTGCTTGTCTTTTAAACATGTGATTCCTGCTTTCTTGTTAATCTTTTTTTCCGTCTTTGACCCATCGCATGTTAGTTAGCCCCTCTGTGTGTTGTAATTTTTATTAAATATTTACTATCATGATGTCAAACAGTGATAATATTTTGTATTTTTATAGCATCCTGGAATCTGCCTCTTTTTCCTTTTCACTCCCTCTCTTCTATTCCTTCTTTTCCCTTGCTGTCTCTCTTTCTCTCCCCTTTGCTTTGCACGACACCATTCCTCTTCTGCCTCTGCTCTGTTAGTAACAGCAAGGCAGCGCCACACACGCAAGGGACTTCTGCATCCCTCACTATGGCTTCGGAGCACAAACAATACTCAGTGGTTCAGCAGATCTATTTCAGTGCCTTCTGTGGCTCCCATCATGCTAATCTTTAATGTCTTTATCGTCAAAAAATAGCAACTTTTTGTAAGTTGCTACTGTCTTTATTTTAGAAATGGGAAACTCTCGTATGGAAGGACTGCACAGATTTTACACATATTTGCAATGGTAAAGCTCAGATGTGAGGTCCACTGAAATCAGTTATTCTAAAAGTCGCATATGGACAGTTTAAGCTTTTCAGAAGGACTTCTGAAAGTCCAGTAAGTGGATGACCACATCTTTACGTGGACAAATCACTAGAAATTTGGTTTTAAGTAATTTCAAATTCACCCCAAAATCTAGTCCTTTTTTTTGGCCATGGCTAACTACCGGATATGACATACTTCTTTTAGAGATAGATGAAACACCTCCACATTAGCCAGTTTTATTGCCATACCTTGAAACTGCTATTCAGCAATAGCACTGATATTTCCAATCTCTTCCCCAAACTGTGAATGCTTCATTTCCAGTTCCATAGCCTTCAGGGTTTTTTAAGCACTTCTGTTGTATAAGCCGTTTTTCCCCCTCAGTTTGAGTCAGCCGGCAGCTGCGATATGCCTTTGTAGCGGGTGCAGTGCCTCTAGTTTTCAGTTTCTCATGTGCTTTCTCTCCTACTTGCAATGTCTTTCCTGAGGCCATGTGGGGCTGGCTGGGTGGGCAGGAACAAATTGTTCTCGTCAGCTGATCTCCGGTATCCGCTAATACTTTGGCAATGTTAATTCAAAGCGAGATCTATTTTTTTACATGTACCGATTTATTCCATAATGGGCTGGCATATTCAGCTGCTGAAAATCAGCCTGCACCTGCAGTAGTCTCGGGCAGTCAGAATGTATGTGCTTCTTCAAAATCTCATTCTAGGAATTAGCCTCACACGCACAGATATCTCAAGAGAAAGGAGGTGGCGTGCCTTTCTGTGAATTGGATCTTAACAGTGCATATTGTACCCCATTCCCAATCATGAGCCAGTATTTATTGGTTTTATAATCGTGAGATGAGATTCACTTATATTTTCTTGATTGGCATATAGTTGGTCTTGACACAATAATTGAAAGCAAATACACTCCAAACCACCACCCTAATTATTGAACAATCTCACCTCTCTCAGGCAAGGGAAATAGAGTAAATTATTTGAGTAGTGGAAAGGGAATATATTGGTTGAAAATACGTTTTTATGAGCCAGTACTGGATCTGACAATACAGATGTTGGCAAGAATGAGTGAAATCCCAGTTCAGTTTTGAAAAAGGTATATTTTCACAGAGAACATGTCTCTTCTGGGAACCTTTAATTTAATGTATATTGGTTTCCTTTTTTAAGAAAACAATTTGCTGTTAAACACTATGCCAGCCAGACTTACATTTTTAAGCAAAACCTCTTTGTCCTGAAGTATTTTAATGTCCTAAAGAGCAGGAAATTGCCTGTGACATTTCAGTTTTTTGATTCTAAGGGAAAAATGGTCCACAGTCTAAAAATAGGTCTCTCCTGAAAAACACGCTCCCTCTCATCATTGTAATATACCATAAGCCATGTGACAACAAAGACATTTCTTTCTGAGACTAGCGTTGTTTTTAATCAGCTAAAGAACTCACAATTGGCAATTAAGGCTGTCTTCATGTAAAACTGCTGACTTGAAGAAAAATTTTGTTTACTGACTTAACCCGACTAATTTGATGACCTACTGTGCAGTACGTCTCCAGTTCCTCACTCTTCCTTTACCTGAAAGCAAATGGTGTTGGCCAGAATTGCGTGTTCACTGGGGAGAAAAATCTCGGTAGACTTTGTGCTAAATTTCAGTAGACTTTCTAGCTCCATCCACTATCTGAGCATCCATCTTTGAGGGGCATATTGAACATACATTCACGCATGTTTTGGTCTGCAACCATGAATGGACAGGTGAGGTTAACAAAACGCATCGTGTGGTAGATTAATGCCAAGGAGTATGTTGTGGAGGTCAAAGATGGGTGCCTTATCATTACACCTCGATACCCAGCAGAACTCGAAGGGAGGCGCAGTGTTCAGATCACTCCCCCAGCAGTGAATTCAGACATACGAGTGAATCACAAGGTACTTGTTTATTGTCAACTGAGAGAAAATAAAGCGAGGCTGGTTTATGTGTAGACTGAGGCCAGCGTGGAGACATTCCTAGACAGGGTGGAGCCCACAAGGCGCGTGGTGCTGTCACTGGGGAGGCAGCAGGTCCCAGTCTGCACTGAAGCTGGAGTCGGAGCTGCGCGATAGGATCTTTTCAGTGGTGAAATTTGTTAAGAGGTTCTTGCCCCTTATCTCTCTACCTCAAGGCCCCGACCACTCACTCCTGTCTTTGCACTACAGCTCGCTGCCTGTCCTCAGTTGCGGTACTACCAATGATTATGGGGCTAGGCTGTAGCAGAGCTCCCTGAAGAAATCTGAGGTAAAAATAGCCTTCAAAAGAAGTTTTGCATTTTTCCAGTTTTAAATCAAAATCATTTCAGCTGCCTGATTTTGCAGACAACCATAAAAATAGCTGTACAAGCACAACCAAAATGGTAACAAACTGACCTGCTGAAAGGTAATTTAGCTTCTCAAGTTCTGAAACAAACGTGTCATGAAAATATGCACAGAGAAACTATGCCTCCTCACTGGGAAGGAAAAACACAGGAGCTTTACTTTCCTCCAATACCAAAACCTTAATCAACACAAACATTCAGTAAAATTCAATGAATCACACAGCCTTGAGGGATTGAGATTAGACAGGCTTGATCCCATCGAAATCAAGGGAAGTTTTGCCTCTCCCTTGTTTTGAGCTTAGATTTTTTTTTTTTTCTCCTATTTTCCTTCAGGGGAGGACTGGGAGTTTTAATATATCCCGGTATTTGACCATAGACTGTATTTTATCCTATATCAGCGTATAATCTGGACCATGTACTATTGATAGACTCCTATATTAGAGACCTAGGAGGTACAGTGGGAAAGGACACCAAGAGCTCCATCTAGATCACCCCTCTCTCCTGAGACAGGCTCACTCCTACCTATGGCATTCATGGCATTATTAGTCTAAGCTTATTTTTAACAATGTAATTTTAAAACCCCATGCATCTCCTTAGGTAATCTATTCCAGTGTTTATCTGGGAAATTTACTCCCCATCTAGCCCACCTCTGACACACCACCAGTGTTTCTGAGCCACACATCAGGACAGATGAAGAGAATCCCTGGTGGAAACAGCTGTGGCAACAGCGCAGAAACTTGGCATGTGTCTGATGTTGTTTGTTGCTTTTCTTTTAGCCAAGAAGAATAAACGTAAATCAAACCCAATAATTTAGTGAATACAGCTAACAAATACAATTGGGGTTGTCATTCCTGTGCCTACATGAAAAAGTTGAAGTATTAGGCATTTTCTGTTAAAGTTCAAATTCATTGCTAGGGAATATCGGTAGTTTATTAGTGTGGGAAATGCTGGCATAAACAAATGGATAGATTTTTTTTTCCCCTTATAACTACAATAAGATAAAATCTAATATTATTGTAGGCCCTGTGGGAAGAGATATCAGTTCTATTGACTTGCACATTCAAAAACGAAACCTACCACCATTGTAAAGGATGTGTAGTAGAAATCAAACTAGAAACAATATAGAATAAACAAGCAATTAAATCACTTGCCTTCATTGAAACACCACTTGAAAGTTCTTTAGAGCATTGTAAACAGTCAAAAGATCAACCCTTGCAGCAGATGAAAAAATTACCAATGATAAGATAGGCTGCTGGTTCAGAAGAGACTGGAAGACTGGAGGGGAAATGAAGGTGCTGTAAAGATTCTGTCTAAACAGTTGGTACGGCAAAGTTGAGACCATGTGGAGGATGTGGAGGAAAAATGGGACTGCTAGAACAAGTGGAGGTAGTAACAGCTACAAGCAATAAGACTTGGTTTGCTGGCATTTTACCTTTTTTTGTAATGTACAAGAATTATTACATTTTTGTTACCTTTTCTTTTCTTCTTTCTCTGGATCCATGAGTATTTTAGAAAATGGAGGACAATTAAAAGAGCAAAAGCTGAATTACTTAGATTCCTGGAGCATTTCTTTAAAAGTGTCTTAACTTTTTGAGGAACCTGTTTTCAAGAGATCATCAGTTTGTCAACACTGTTCACTCATTCCTTCCAACCTCTTTTTTTTTTTTTTTAATTGCCCTTATTGCAGTGTTTGGGACATTTATGGTTTTTTGGGTTTTTTAATGACATGCCTCTTAAATGACAGATTAATTTCACCTAATTTCATCTAGCTTAGGTGAAGTTTAGTTGTGTACGCCAGAGTTAGCAACTGTAGTTATTGCAGCCATTATAGTGGGTTTAGAGAAACAGATTTTTAGGGAGCATGTCATCTCCCAGCCATTTGAGGCATCTATTTTGGAAAAAGACTGTCTTTGTCTCTATATTGACTATAAACGGAGCCTGAAGTGACCAGTTTAGATACAGATTTCTACATCAGATGAATCATAACCTGAAAGTTGTACTGAATATTCCTGGTTACTGAGAGCACTGATTTTGACTGCAATTTCGTAATAACTTGTAGGAGTTGTTTCCGTCTTTTGCAATACCTTTGGATTCGGTGAAGTGTCTGATGAAGAAGCAAACCCTTGCAGACTTTTTGGCTCTGCCTAAGTGAGGAACTAAGAGCGCACCTTGCCCACAGGCAAACATGTTGCAACACAAAATGCAAATAGCTTGAAAGAAAAATAGAAGCATTAAAGACACAGGTCTTTATGTGCCCTAGAGGAGGAGGAGAAACTGGCAAGACCTTTGTAAGACAATTCAGGGAAGACTCATTTGACACAACCATGATGACACTCTTGGTATTAAAAGTCTTGACTTGTCACAAAACATACTTTGCTACAAATGTAATTAAATAATGGACAAAATAGTTTAGTACCGACAAGGAACCAAGTTCACATTTAACACGTGTCATTTCACATTTTTCTAACAGGACAGTTAATTCAGTGTCAGCTCTTTGAGCATGGTAAATATCTTACACAAAAAATAAATTAATCAATAACATATGTATATACAAAATAGGACGACTGGTAAAACTTAATCACAGTTGCTGCTCAACAGCAGTTATCTCAAAGATGAACCTCTGGTCATATGTGACAATTAAGATGGTAATTCAGCCGGTTCATATAACAAAATAGTGTGGCTACTGTAGACTGAAGCTAAATTCTGCAGTTCCTTGACCGTAAAATCGCTTGTGGTACTGTCCTTATATCTTGACTATGCTCTTGTTCTGGAACAGCATGGGGTGATTCATCCTGTCAGAATTTTGGGATAGTGTTTGCAGTCACCGGCAATCTGTACGAGAGAGAAAAAGTTCCACTTAGGAGCAGGAGGATGACAGCTACAATCCCAATAGGAATGGCAGCACCAGCTTCCTGTGCCGCTGGGCTGGAGGGCATGTAGGAAGAGGGAGGAAAAGCGATGCTCTGGTTGTGCGTTACAGAATAGAAATTCCAGCTCACAGGAATCAGGACACACAGACCAGCGAATACGTAGAAGCAGCCACCCACCAGGAAGAAACGGGTAATGAGGGTTTTGTGAGTGATTCCCATACAAATGTTTCTCAGAGCAAATATTGTGGCAGTCAGTCCCAGCAAGCCCATGAACATGGCGATCAACAGGAGACCCTGAGCGGCATAAATTTCGTGGGGGATGGAGGAGTCATAGCCACTGAATTTATGGCAGAACTGTTCTTTATAGCCAGGTGAGACATGAAGGTAACTGATGAAGCAAACTTTCCAAATCCCCACCCAGGCAATGCCAGAGGAGATGATGGTGGTGTTGTCTATGTGCCACACTCTCCATTCCACAATTCCCATTGAGACGGTGCACAGGATCCAGCCTACCGTCCCCAGGGCAAAGGCGGCTAGCTGGAGGTGCGAGGTGCTGACCAGGGAGCTCATCCTCTGGAGGTCTTCTGCTCCATCGCAGACACGGTTGCCATGCGAAGAGAGGAGAGGCACTGGAAAGAAAGACAGCATAAAATTACAAAGGCAATTATTATTTGGGTGAATGGGTGAACCTGCTAGTGGAAAAGAAAAAGCAGGAGAGAATATGTGTACAGAGGGAGGATGGTAGTCATCTTTCCCCCGTTGTAATGAATTGTTGAAGTTTAATGCCCACAGACAAATAACATCTAGGCTTTATATTCAGTACATTTTGTGGTATCACAAGGAGCAGAAAGGGTCTCTGATTAGTTCCCATTACAATCTCTATTTTTACATTCCCAAAAGGAAAATTCACTTTCTAAGTCATTTTCTTCCTTGGTAATTAAACATTAAGTTAATAGATCCTTATACATCTTACACATAATCAGCAGCCCTAGAGTTACTGGCTAGTAGAAACTAAATCTGACAAAATCCTCCGGATCCTGGCTGTTGCAGGAGATCCGCTGAAGCAGCCGCAGAAGCCACGCTCCTCTCCCCTGGCAGCTCTGGTTTTGGTGCAGCAGCCCAACCTGAACAGAATTCTGCTTTTGCGCTGCCCTTACCGAGAGCCGCTGGGACCAGCATTAGACAGAAAACGCCATAGTTTGGAGGTGTGAGCCAATCCAGGCCACAGGGCCTAATAAAGACCACTGAACTTTGACCATTTTAAGATTATTTAACCATGAATACATTAGCAGAAATACTAGAATTAATCAATCAGAAATATAATGCTCTGGGCTGGGGCTGATGTGCTGCCACTGCTTTCCCAGCCTCAAACTTTAACCAAGGTTTCTTTAGTGTTTTACCTTGGCAAATCATACTTGTTCATAAGCTGCCCACGTTCCCCAGTTCAAATCATCCTAGTGCTGTGGTGAAAAATATTTTAGTCATTTAGTCTAGCAAAAGATTTTAGATTTGCTTGCTGACTGTACATTCTGAGTGTAAATTAGGGTTTTATTCTAATTAAAAAAAATAAAAATCTCTTAATTTCCCACGTCTTTCATACAACCTTCTGAACAATTATAGGAATTATGTGTGATCAGAGGACGTGTGGCCTTGAATTGATTATGTAGCTCTGAAAGGTTTGATAGATCTTTATATTTTATGACTTATCTAAAATAACCTTTTCTCTTGCTCCCATTACGTTCAAGGCTGAAGAAATACTGTACCAAGTTCACTCTAATAACAAGAAGATAGATCTGCAACTATGTTTTGTTACTAAAGCAATAACTTTTCTATTTACTTATCTTAACCTAACAGATTTAGTGATACAATCTAGTTGCAAAAATCAGTCTGTGGAAATCTTAAATAAGAAATATCTTCATAACAATATGGCCTTAAGCAAGCATTTTCCATCTTCTCATACCGCTGCCCACTATATACTTACTTCAGTCCCGAAGCTGATGCCAGTGATAAGATGATGGAACAGAGTGCTTTTTGACGCCAGCCAAACACAGCAACATCTGCAATTTTATCATTTTGGCTTCCTAGTTCATCTACGTATCTCCGGTAGGACTGATTTCCTGTGGGACATATTAATCTCCATTATTACAGATGTACATTTAATCCTTTCTCGCATGGAGGAAATTGCTCTGGAATAACCTCCTGTGTTTTTATCTACTTAAAACAAAACCAATTTATAAATGCTATCTCAATCTGCTACATTATTTACAAAGTGACCGTAACCCCCCCTATGTAATTAACAGTTGTTACCAGCCATGCGATACAGTAGCCCCACAGGACATTATGAATGGTTTTCTTTCTGTCCCAGTTCCACACCAAAATAACATCGTTTATGTGGGTGTCTACTGAGGGGAAGGTGCTAGACAGAAAAGAGCGCAATCAAAGGATTCCTGTGCTGACTCCCTTCTGCTTCTGTTTCAATCATTTGAGCACACAGAGGCCAAACCTGAGCCGTAGAATCACAGGGTGGTTTAGGCTGGAAAGGACCTTGAAGACCATCTTGTTCCAACCCCCTGCCATGGGCAGGGACACCTCCCGCTAGACCAGACTGCTCAAAGCCCCATCCAGCCTGGCCTTGAACACCTAAAATACCAATTTGTGTAAAGCCCATATTTCTGTAACACTTTTCATACACATCATAAACATTCATTTAAACAACTGACCGATACCAAGATCGTACAAGATAGGCAAGCAGGCTGATCCGAGTCATTGAGAGCTGTTCAGAGTATGCTATCAATGTGTGTCTCCATGGATTGAATTTACCCACCTGGCCGCTCACAGAATTAAATGAGATTGTAGCCGTGGTTACTGAGCCCTCTATCAAACCTTCATGTGCTAAGCGACTTAGAATGGTGTCCAGAAGTGAATTATAAAACTAAAAAATGGGAAAAGTTCCTTTTTTTCCCATGAGATTCACAAAAAAACCCACAGAACAAGCAAACATGCAGGATGAAAGAATTCAACAAAACCCTGAAAACACTGGAGAGTAACCAGCTAACGAAGATGGGCTTTAGATGAGTCCCAAATGTCTAGACACAAAAAATTGCTTATGTAGGAAATGATTCATTTTGGCTCATTTCTCCACACCCTGCCCACTGGAGCTCATTTGGTCTAACCTGATGGTCCTGGTTGACTTAGAGAACAACCAAGGTGAAAAAGAAGTGCTTTTGAGAGCAACGATGAAGTTAAATTACAGTTATTGTAGTTGTCTGTTTCGGAAAACCAGACAGAGGCTTATACTTGTGACTTCTTGGTCTCAAGGTTCAGCAAGAAAATATGGAAAAAAATACCAAGGTGTCGTAGTTACAGGAAGTTGCGTGCCACATGAAAACATGTCAAAATTAAAACAAAGATCTAGTTCTGGTTCCAGTCTCCAGCATTGTGAATATTAATAAACACACTATAGGTTTTGCTGGTATCATCAAATGAGAATGGATAGGTCTCACTCGCCAGAAGCATTGCTTTTCAGGGAAGATTTTGGCTAAGAACAACATATTTAGCCTCGAGTTTCTGACATAAACCCAAAGCCTGAGCGCTGCCGCAGGTCGCAGCACCCGTAGCACCTCGGGGTGCCGTGAGATGGGGACATCCCACCCAGGTGGTCCAGTCGAGGTCTTGCTGTGTGCCCGCCAGCAGGCAAAGAACATCAGGGAAACCCAGTTTCGCCCAAATGTAGCAAGATGCATTTATTTTTCCAGGACTCCTGTGGCAAGCGTTTCCAAAAA
>VYZM01009247.1:346260-371475 GCA_013398915.1 Dromas ardeola
ATAAAAAGACACTTTGCTTGCAGATGCCAAGTAAAACCGGGAGTGAGCTGCAGAGGGCGTATCCCTCCAGGATTTCACCCATCCCAGCGCCTCACTTGCTGAAGGACCTCAAGGAAGGAGGGAGAGAGGGAGGAAGGGAAGGAAAGGAGGAAGGAAAGGGGTGAAGGAAGGGAGGAAGGAGGAGGGACAGGGCCCTGCGCCAGGCTGGGGCTCACAGCAGCACCCCCCGCAACCGGGTTCCGTGAGCAGCGTGTGGGCTGGGGTGACCCCCCGCAAGTCCCCATCGGCGGAAGGTGATGCAGGACCTGAATTCGGCTCTGACAACAGCAGCGCCCTTCCTGGAGGTTGCAAAGACAGAGGCATCCCCTTCCGAAAAGAAGAATGTGATCCATTGCTAACTTGCCATTCGCATAAAAAAGTAAAGAAATTTTTTTTTTTTTTTTTTTGATAAAACCTTTTGGTCCCTGTGCAGATGACCTTTCTGAAAGCAAAATGTGAAAGTTCAGTCCCTGCATGTTTAGAGCTATATTGGATAAAACACAGTTTAACGCCCAGACCATATGGCAGTTCATGCTAACACGGACAGAATTGGCATAATCTATTGGCTGGTTTCATGCTTTAGTAATTATATAAATATTTTGAATTAATTTAATTAGTATAGTAAGATTACCTATATGGTCTGAATAATACAATGACGTAACACGATCACTATACAAAATTTCCTAAGGCAAATGAACTCATATTCAGTCAGCTACAGGAGGTCTTCTGAATAATTAGTCAGTGTTACTGGCATGCGGTTCTTGATTTGGAAGCTCACTCAGAGCTGCAGATATCAGCATTCAAAGTCTGCATGCCAGCTCTGTCCTGGGATGGAGCTAGCCTACAAAGGCAATCTTGCCAGGAGAACCAAACTCGGTCTACGTGGCGTGGCTGCCAGTGGACGAAGAGCATGACTGAAAACTCTTCCCACCCAAAGAAGCAAAAAAAGTGTGTCAAGACGAGGCCATGGTTCCATCTCTTGGTCTCCCATGATTTCATCAACATTTTCATTTAAAATTGATTCAGTCCAATCCAACAAACATTCCAGCAACTTTTGGGGACAGTCTTTGGAAAGTCTAGAAAGAATTGCTAAAAAAGGAGAGCTGCTTCTACAGGCTTCTCAGCTGGTAGTCCCTTGCTATCATTTTCTCTCTTAATACATCTTTCATTTCCTTCATTTGGAAGGGCTGTCCTTCATGGATGTATTTTTAACTAAATACCCTACCTGAGTAAAAGCAAAATGTAAGCTTGCAAACATTCAATGGAAATTTGCACGGAGAAGACAGAAGCTAACAGTAAAAGGTGACACATGTTAGTGAATTCATCCAAATACAGAAACTTGAATGATCCTTTCCTCTTTATTGCTTATTTATATTTAAATCAAGCATCGCACAGTGAGTAGTTGTTTATGAAAAGTGTGTTGAGCCATTGCCCATAAACTTCAGGGACAGAATGAGTCAGGACTTTCCCCCTCTTAGTTACAAGAAACAGATGAGGGTACCCGGGAGCTGTGTTGACTCTTCTACAGCTGCAAGCTTGCTTCTAGGAGAAAAAAATGGAAGCAAGCTGCTCTCTCAACTGCCAGGTGGTTTCACAGAGTCTTTTTGGGGTCATCTGTGCATCATGCTTACTTTTAAAAAGAATAAAATGAAATGCTGCAGTCGAAGAAGTAAAGGTTGTACCTCCTGATGTTCTCGGCAGCAGGAGCAAACAGAAGTGGGGCTCTACTTGAAATTTTGTCAATGCTTCTTTTACTTCCAGTAATTGCTAGTGACAAAAGGCTGGGGCTATGATATCAATTCTCAGAGCAGAGAAACCTAAATGGCATCAAACACATTTCACTTCTGGAATTAATACCGTGTCTTCTGAAAAGCTGTTTTAATTACATTCAGTGGTCTATATATCTCAGCTGGGTTTCAGATCTGCTTTCTAAAACTCAACCCACCTTAAGGTCCTGAAACAAAGATTTTAGAAAATCTCCAGGTAAATGCAGGGAAAAAAAAAGCTAGCATACTTTGTTAATTAGTGTATGTAAATATTAATTAGCGTGTCAGCTTTTCAGGTTACTGGGTCTCAGACTCCCTCATGGGGTGAGGGCCTGTGCCAGGGGGTGATGTCCAACTTGTAGGGTGGCACAGGAGAGCGCGCCCAACCAAGCAATCATCTGCAAGATTTGTCTTTAAATGCATCGTTTTATACGATGAGTTGAGGGCCAGATGGCACTAGCTTTCAGTGAGTTTGCATGGAGGGAGTTTGCCATTTAGTAGAGGTTCTTTAGAGGTTGGTATGTGCTAGGTAATACATTCCCCAGCAGCAGCCGTCCCTCTGCTGTATCTCTCCCCCTCTGGGACCTGAAGCACCAGGCAGAGCTGGATGGGCCAGTCATCAACACCTGCCACATAAGATCTCAGATAAAGGAAGAGGCTGCAGGGAAGTGTGAGATGGAGCTGGGGCTTGCCACGTGAATTTGTGAAAGTCTTACAAAAATTGCATGATCCTTGACAGGATACTCAAATACTGTACTAATGCTTTAGATCCTTTGAGTTTGGACGTGTCTAGGAGAGAACTTCAGAAATGTTTTTATCCTTCTGTCATCACTGTTTCAGCACAGCTCTGGTTGAAGTGTGGCTTTATCTCTAAGGTTGTCTTCTTGCTGCGGTCCCTGCCACAAGAGTTGCCGGCAGTGACTGCTAAATCAGTCTATTCCTAGCTTCTTCAGAAGGCATTTAAACAAACACTCAGTGTGGTAATTCTTTTGCCCCTGTTTTCCTGGATACAAAGTTCGCTGCATTTATGACCCCTTCCTTGAATACAGTCTCCCAGACATTCAGGAAGTCTTGAAGCCTGAAGTCTCAAACCCTGATGTCTCATGTTTAGGTTTCAGCTGTCACTAACATACCCATTTTCAATTAGAAAGACAAATTAATAGGGCATAGAGTCTTTAAAAATCATTATAGAGTATCTCTGGATTTAACACAGCTTATGTACCCCCTTCCTCCCAAATGCCACTATCCAGTGTTATAAACTCTGCTGCTTCCACTTTCTCAGTGTGTTTCAAAACAGGTAAACCAAAGCAGTCTTCACTTCTCTTCCACTGATTAAGAATACATTGAAATTTAGCTGTGTAAAAGTTCTTCGCCTGTTTCAGGAAAAGATTTTGTTTGATTCGCTTTGATGGTAGGATGAAGAGAAACCGATCATTTCTATATATTCCTCACTGTTTTTTTCAGACCCTGATTTACTTCTCTGGGGTTGAGCCCTGCTTAAGCTCTTGTTAAATGAGGAAATGTTGCAGGCTTGTAGGCAGTGAGATGGCAGTAGGCTTGACCCAGGACCCAGATGATCCCATATTATCAGAGTTTTGCCTCTGCCTTGAAGGGAGCTCCATTTAGAGCCTAAGTAGAACAGTTTAGGGACATGCCAGGAATGACAGCCCCTGAAAAGCCAAGACAGCTTCGCTGGCTATATTGAGATGGGATCCTCTCAGGAAGCTTCAGAAAGCAGAAGGAGGCCCAAAAGCTTGCCTGCTCTGGGTGCCTGGCATAGAGGAAAGAGTGCTAAGGGGTCAGAAGTGCATCTAAGGCAACCACATCCAGGTCCCAGAGAGCTCACATGCAACTGGGAAGATGAGGGCACTGAATACAGGCTTGGGGCATGGGAAGATGTCACCCAGAAGGAGTCACCTTCCAGCCAAGAGAATGGGAGCTAATGCTGCCTGGTGCCTGCGGGAGAAACGAAGAACGCCTGAAGCACCCAGAGCTTCAGCCTGGACGTGCTGCATGGTCCGGAGGAACGAGCGTTTCTTGTGCCGACAGCGCGTGAGGAACTGCCTACAGGAGGGGGAATGGGAGAGCACACGACCTGCACACAGCAACCTGACGACCAGGTTTTCCTTCATAGACATCGGGTGAGTGGTTGAAAGGAGAGCTTTCCAAAAGGGTAGGAGACTGTACTTGTTTCTTTGTAAGTGACAGCACGGCTAAAATAAAGTACACGAAAAATTGTAAACAATAGAAGAGCAAAGTATGAGTCTCCCTGTCTGCAGCCCGTCTGCCTGTCGAAATTCTGCTGCAACTTGTAACAACCTTGAAGAGAAAGCTCATGATAAACTCTTCCTATATAAAACATGCACAGAGTTATTTTTCCCAGCCTGTGTAAGCAGGAATTCATTTATTTCCATTTATTTCATGTTTTAAGCAAATATTTTTGCTTTAGATATTGCCAGGCACCGCAAGCATTTTGAAATTAATGTTCAAATCCTGCTTTTGTAAAGTTTTATAGCCTAGATGCAGGTTTATTGGTCTATACTGGACATGGCTTATTAACTAAATCCTTTGTTCAATCCAAGTCTTGCAGCAGAAAGTGAGTTTAAAAAAAACCCCAAGAGCATAGTAATTAAGAAGGTCTCTTCTTAGCAATATCCCTATGATTTAATGCTTGAAAACTTAATTCGTCAATTCCCAGTTGGGAAAACGTTCTTTATAGGAAACAAATAAATATTTAAATCTCTCTCCATCTGTTCTCTATCAGCACTTCATAAAATAAGTCGCATAAAAAAACAGAAAGAGACTTACTTCTGTGAGTCTGAGAGTTGCCTAAGGCTTTGAAGCAGTGTCAGCTGGATGAAGCAAGTTCCAGAAGGGAGGTGGGAAAAAATGCCCGTGCAAATTGTCCGACTTGTTACGCTACCAAATAGGTACCTCACAGTTCCTTGTCACTCTCCCACTAAGTCAACAAAGATGTAGGAAGTCAGTTAATCATTAACATGTTATAAAAATATGAAAGCTTTACCATATGCCACTTTTTCTAATTGCTGTAAAGCATTTACTGAAGTATACAGATAACTTCCACGGAAAATTCAGTTTTCTGTAAGACACCCTTTCAGAAAATCTGCCTTTGCGATAACATGATTTTCCAGCCTGAGACCACCACGATGTCCCAGTCTGACAGCCTGAAGGACACAGAATTCTCATCTGAAAGAGAATGAAGTGATTTCACAACCCTTTCTTCTTTGTTAGAATTTTCCTCCCGTATTTATGCAAGACAAGTTGGTGCAGCTCCGCAGCGGGAAGAAACACAGGGGAAAAGGAGGAGATTTTCCAAGGAGTAAACTTAAGCTGAACTGATCTCTTGTTGGACTGCGGTTGGCAGCACCCATACTTTAGTACAAATAGTACCATGCTTGCTATCTCGGATGTTTAAAAAAAAATCCCAACGCATTTTTTTAATTATGTTATGTTTGCCTTGCTTTGTGGTTTTCCCGTGAATGTAAATAAAGGTTCTTACAAATGGTGAGAGACTTCTTCACTCCATTCTGGTTTCTCCTCTTTGAAACCTCAAATAAACTGTGCTCATCTCCAAACGATGCCCTGGCTCCCACACTGAGAGGACATTTCCAGGGCTGGTGTTGAAAAATGAGGAAGTTTATTTCACGGAAGTATCGTGAAATGGGAAGACTTCATTGAAAAATTCTCACCTGTAACACACACCATGGCTGGTCACTGCCACAACTAAAGACGGTTGCAAAATGGCATTAATCCGTACCCTCTGATTTTCTGCATCACCTTTAATCCCGTTCCCCTCCTCTCTTGCTGTACCTTCTGGCTGGCGCTGATTCACCGGTTTCATGTGCAGGTACCACAGCCTGGCTGTGCCAACACAGTCCCCTCTCCTCCTGCAGCTCACCAGGCTGGGATCTCCTCTCTGGCTGGTCACAGCGAGATGGTGTTGGCTTGTTGCACAGGCAAACTCAGCTACTTGGGCTTTGCTGTTGGGTGCCAAAAAGCCCAACACATGCAGACCTCGGTGGGCTTGTTGTCATGTGTGAGACTTGAGTACATGGTGATGGGTCTGCTGATTCAGGAGGACAGCATCCTTGGGCAGTAGGCAGCTGGCAGATAGATTAGTTTTCTTGGATTTAACAACTGTGTGAGACAAAATTTGCAGGCAAACCTATTGGTGATTTTACATATGAAGCTGCTGCGCGCAGCCTATTTAACTGACCATGTGACAGGAGTGGCAAGCCCTACGCTGCTCCCAGGGCAACACTTCTTTGCCTCCCAGATTCTGTATCTTTGACCTATTCCTTCTCAGTCACAAAAAAAACCCACCTTGGGACTTTTAAAGATTAAATTGTACAGAAAGAATAATAATTTTGATATATTTGTCAACCGCCATCAGTGCAGTGAAGTTTAATTCAATTGGAAATCTACAGTCTTAGTCTGTGATAATATAACCAGCAGCATAAGCACCATTGCATTAGCGAGAAATAACGATTGCCACAAAGTGGAATAGAACCACATAAGAAGCAAATGACAGTATTAAGTGGGGTTTTTTCTCCTCAGTATATGATTATGACTTCTGTACATGTGTTACTCCTTTTTAGTGTATTAGTGGCAAATTATTAGGAAGCAGTTGGAAATTAAATAAAGTTTCTGACTGCCTTATTTAAAGAAACATATTTTACACGTCAGACTTTATTGTTCTTTGAATGCCAATGGTTAATACTTTTTTGGGCAGAAAACATTTGCTTTCTTCCTCCTGTGGCCTTGACCCAAAGAGCATTGAAATCAGTGGGAATAGTTCTGCTGACTTCAAAGACCTTCAGATCAAGCCCGGTCCCTTCTGTGGTTTACAATTTCATTGTTAAATACCACAGAACAGGAAATATTTGTTTCAAGTTATTTCTCCTTTCATTTGCCACATTGAAAAAAACAGCCTGGAATTAAGATGCTGTTGCAAGATAGGTTGAATGAGTGGTACCACATAGGCAGCAGACAGAGCCCTGCAAACAGCTCGGAGGCTCAGGTACGAGAACTGTCTGGCTTTTTCTTTCAAGACAAAGGTTACTTCTCCCAGGAAACACCGCAGCCTCCCCGCACGCAGCTCTGACGGCTGAACTGGGGATTAGAATTGTCGCATCCTCACTCTTTGTCACCGGTTGTCCTCAAGCAGATCGTCAGACCAACACCTCTCCAAATCCAACACTGAACCGAAGTGTGGGCCTCGAAAACCACCGCTCAAGTCTGAGACAAATATTTGCATAAACACCTTCCCTAACTGTCTACCTTTATGGCCAAACTAAGTTGTCCTTTGAAACCTGGGAAATTCAGAGATGAGACAAAAAACTTCACAAAATGTAGACAAAGTGCTTCACAGCCCAGCGGCAGGAGACACTCTGCCCGTGCCTCTTCAAACACAGATCACAAACACATTATCAACAGTATGTTAAATGACACTAAAAAGCAGGACATTTAAAAGGTGAGGATACATTTTTAGAGAGTGTGCAATCACCTCATGGCAATCGTTGGCCACCATTGTGGCTAATCCCATAAATAGCCCACTGGGCACCTGCATAGAGAAACTCTACAGCTGTTGCAATAATAAACACCCAAAAGCAAGATGGGCTTTTGAAAGGGTTAAACGCCCTCACACTTCACCACACATACCTTAGAAAGGGGGTAGAATTCTTCCAGGAAAGGGGATTGGGAGCCCTCCAAGCAGGTCGGCTCCGTGTTCCTCTGCAGATGGAGGTGGTTAGTGGTGGTGGGATGGACAGGCCACAGCAGGATCCTCCCTTTGTTCCTAAACACGACCCTGGGGCAGGGCGCTCTTGGCATAGCATGGCAAAGGGCTCGGTTGTTAAGCAGCCTGGCTTCCAGGGTGGTCGTCACTGTCTTTGTCCTGCCAAGCCTGGCTAAAGCTGGAAGCGTGCAGCAGTCAGACTGCCCAAGGCTTGCCTCGAAAGCGGACTCCACGGAGAGATCCATTATCAGATACTCAACACATTCCCAAACGACGGTCACCCCGTCCATAGCTGCCAGCGGGTGCAGGTTGCTTTTATGGTTGATGCCATCAGCTGGGAGGGTTCTCTGTCTCCAGGACACTAGGATGTCCTTGTAGTTCAGCAAAAGAATGATTAAAATCTTCACTTGTATGTACATAAGCAGGACAACTGGAGCTACTTCTTGGTAATCATTTTGTTGTGCTGCTGCCTTTATGTCATTGCATTTTACTGGCTTTGATTTATATTTTGTGAAGATTCAAATAAGCGTCCAAAATACTCAGTGCCTGCCATCCTCTGTGTTAGTTCTATTTATACTTTTTCTGTCTAGTGTGAGCAAGATTTAAAAACATGTTTTAGTCTAACGCTCCAGTGGACTCTGACGTTTTATGAGGACATCGTATGTTGTCCCTCCTAGCAAGAGAGGTGGTGTTCAATGTCCAGTTTAGGTTTTGGAAGCTGGGGAGCCTGTACTTCACCCCTGTCTGGACTTGCTTCCTTCCAAACAGCACTAATATCCCTATCAATGGTCAAATACTTGTTTAGTGCTTCTTCTATCCAAACTATGTCAGAGATCTTTCATCTACTCTCAACAAGCACCACCAGTGGTGTCCTCAGACTCCCTGCTGACACATGAGAAACTCTTCTTTTCTCTGAACCTTTCCTCGATTGTCCCTATAACTGAGCTAGAAGACTCACAGAAACTTCCTATGAAGAAGTTGACCCTTTTACTACCAGTCAATTAAAACCAAGGGGGAAATTGAAACACACAAAACACAGCTGCCCAGATTATCTCCGGCAGGGGTTGTTTAGATGTCTTCTTCAGAGACCAGCAACCACAGATCCTTTGGAATGGGCTCAGTATTAGTTTTTGATGCAAAATTGAGATGGCAATTACAGTCTCAATAATTTCAAGAGGGATGATTTCACTGTGATCGTGACTCAACAAGGGGCCGATTTAAAACAAAGAAAATTTGTCTTTGGCTCAGCAAGAAATCAATGTTTTTTCCTGGAGCTGCAGAACAGAAAAGCTCGCCTGCACAAAATGAAGGGCTGCTAAAATTAGATGCACTGTTGTGGTTTGGGTAGTCTTCTGGTTATTCCCAGATACCCAAAAGTAGGTCATTCAAAGCTTAACAAAGACATTTCCCTCAGACTTGTTGACGTTTTAGAGCTAGTGGAAAAGACCACCTGATGGGAGGATGTTATCAACATGTCACACTCGGGTTTCTCTCCGCCTTGGCAGCGTTTCTGCACTGCGAGAGCGCCGCACTGTTACAACTCCACGCTTTTTCACCTCATTGGAGCTGCCTGAGCAGCTTGTTCTTATCAGCTGATAGAAGTCACAAGAAAATCAAATTCCTATAAATTTCTGTTAAAGGGGGTGAAAGCAAGAGATTGATAGAAACCTTTAGCTGGTAACGTATCATGGGGGTTTTAAAGCTTTACAAAGCAACTTCCTGCACAAATGATGGGGCACTTGTAAAGTACCACTTCAGGAGAAATATGTGAATCACTGGTTGCTCATTAGCTGATCATGGTTATGACCTTAGCTACGAGAAGATCTTCAGGTTCTTTACCGACACCCTAGAAGATTTTCTGTGCCTTTACCCCCCTTCCTGGTTATCGTCATAGCTGTACAATGACTCTGATTTTATAACCAATCAATTCCCTATGAAGACTGACGCAGAAGGAAATAGATATAAATGTCCTGGCGAGACAGAGCACACGTAAAATAGGATTCCGCAGAAAGCAAAATAGATTTTTTTTTTTATCACCACAAACAGGAAGCCGATGGGGAGCAGAAGGATGCAGTTCCATAAAGGGCTCCAGACAGGGCAAATTCCTGAAAGACATGAAGGGCAGCTGCTTTTCAAAAGCATTTTATTGCAGCAACTTTGCCTCAAAGGTAAGACAGCTCTACTTTTTATCCTTGTGCTAGTCTGTCATTTACCTGGGTGCTGGGGGAAAGAGGTGTGAACCTGCCCCTGCTTTCCCTCAGAGCGCGACCCAGCCAACTTACAAATTACAAGGCAAAGGAGATGAAAGGCCATCGATCCTCCAACGATGTGTGCTCCCTCAAAAAGGGAGGGCAACCGCCTGGAAGGAGCCGATGAAGTGGGATGAGCTTTATGTTGGCCCAGGGAAATGTTTTTATCATAGAATCATAGAATCATAGAATCATAGGGTTGGAAGGGACCTCTGGAGATCATCTAGTCCAACCCCCCTGCCAGAGCAGGGTCACCTTAGAGCAGGTTGCACAGGAACGCGTCCAGGCGGGTTTGGAATGTCTCCAGGGATGGAGACTCCACCACCTCTCTGGGCAGCCTGTTCCAGTGCTCTGCCACCCTCAAAGTAAAGAAGTTCCTCCTCATGTTCAGATGGAACTTCCTACACTCAAGTTTGTACCCATTACCTCTTGTCCTGTCACTGGGCACCACTGAAAAGAGCCTGGCCCCATCCTCCTGACACCCACCCTTTAAGTATTTGTATGCATTAATAAGGTCACCCCTCAGCCGTCTCTTTTCCAGACTAAACAGACCCAATTCCCTCAGCCTTTCCTCATAAGAGAGGTGTTCCAGTCCCCTAATCATCTTGGTAGCCCTATGCTGCACCCTCTCCAGCAGTTCCCTGTCCTTCTTGAGCTGGGGAGCCCAGAACTGGACACAGTACTCCAGGTGTGGCCTCACCAAGGCAGAGTAGAGGGGGAGGATGACCTCCCTCGACCTGCTGGCCACACTCTTCTTGATGCACCCCAGGATGCCATTGGCCTTCTTGGCCACAAGGGCACATTGCTGGCTCATGGTCATCCTGTTGTCCACCAGGACTCCCAGGTCTCTTTCCACCGAGCTGCTCTCCAGCAGGTCAGCCCCCAACCTGTGCTGGTGCAGGGGGTTATTCCTCCCCAGGGGCAGCACCCTACACTTGCCCTTATTGAATTTCATAAGGTTTCTGTCTGCCCAACTCTCTCTCTCTCTCTTTATGGACAGCTGTGTGTCAGCACGGGAGCACAGGTAGGAAACTCACCCACATACAGCGCGTTCTGTCAGAAAACATGAGGAAAACCGAAAGCAAATACAGTAGCTAACCGAACTAGCACACAGAGAAGAGTTTGGGGCAATTCCTGTAGGTGCGTGTGTGGAGAGGGTCTGTGATGGAAGAAGAAGAAAGATCATCTGACTGAGACGTGCTGCCTGGAGCACTCAAGCCCCACGTGGCAGCCCAGGGCATGCAAACTCCCATCCGCTTTCCTGACCTATCACTCTACAAAAGCCACATGTTATAGTTACCTCTACTCTTTTAAGACCCCAGTTATAAAACCATTGGCAATATAAATATTTACCAAAGCAGTCACACCTTGGTATGTGCCTATGTAATGTAAGAACTTCAAACACAAAAGGTGGATTTATGGTGCCCATAAAATTTTCATTCCGAGTTTCCTGACTTCCAGAGACTTAACACCCGATCTTCACACCGCGCACTTTCCCCGCTGTTCACGACAACAGCACTGTACTCCTGACACACTTGGAAGTTTGCACCTCGTTTTTATTTTCATGTGTCTGTCTTGTGCTCGCTGGCTCTTGATAGGACTTTCTCTGCTAAACGAGTCTCTTTTTGTATGCGAAGCTGGGTAGTTTTGATAGTCTCTCTACTCTCTGAGAATTTAGATGAGTCCCTTTTCACATTGTCCAGTTTTTCAGCATCTTTGCATTGGATATGGATAGTAGAATTAGACACAATATTTTAGGAAGTCTTCAGTAATATTGCATAGCAAGATACTACTTTTCCCATGTTCCCCTTCTCTTCCAAGGCACTGTGTCAGCCTTTTCCCTAGAGCACAGAGTTCATATGGGCTGTTCACTCACTGTGACCCCACACAGTTTTTGGGGGCCATTGCTTTCTGGTCTATATTCCACAACCCCGTCCATATGATCTGCATCATTTGCTCTTTGATTATTTGCTTTGCATGTCACTCTATGAAATGGCAACTTGTTTGAACACACCCGGACTACCAGTCTTGCTCTTTACAACTTTCCTTCTCATTGTTTGCAGTGTATGTGGCAAGTGACGACCAGTACCACTGTGCCTCTTTTGTAATCATCTCTCTTATTTGTTTGGGGGAACTGCCCATCATGTAAAAATGCTGGTCTACATAACTCCACCTTTGGAAAACCAGCGTGACAACAGAGTTTACTCGCCTACTTCTTTTTTTCCCCCCATTGCAGTAAAAGTAGGAGGAAAAGCTGTTTACTTCTCAAACTATAAATATATGCAAACACACACAGAGTATTTGGAGAAGAGAGTAACTGAACAGAGTTTTGTAAGAATCCCTAGATCTCAATCCCTAGAAGCGTATCTTCTGTATTCAAATCAAAAGGATTCAGTGTGTGCAGACATTTGACAAATGGACCTGCAATTAACGTTGTGCCCCACAACACCTGGGCTTTCAGAATTTAATGCTTTTAGGCACCTACAGCATGGATTAATCCCACTTTTCATTTCAGTGCCTAAATCAGGAGCTTTATCTTCCTAAAGAAAGAGAAGGAGGTGGGGAAGGGAGAGGTATCTGGGTTGAAGGAAACTCTTTTGGCAACCTTATCTCAGCTTGCCTATAATGGGAATCAAGGCCAATTAGCTTGTGTGCCAGGTACACAAGCCCAGATATGTACCTACATGGTAATCCAGCTCTAGCAGTCCGCACACACTGAAGAGGAAGAGCTGGGCTTCAATACTGCTGTTAGTATCAGTGTCTACACCCAGGCACCTCAGACTAGAAAAGAAAACCAACAGGAGAAAGGGGCATCTGCGGATGTATCCTCGACAGCCTTTGGCACTTACTGAGCTTACTGCTGCAATTAGCCAGCACTTCCAGCTTGGATTCAGAGCCTGATGTTCTTTCTACCTGAGCACCTGGAGGGTAGGTAGGGCAGTGCGGCAGATTCCAGTCACCCCTCTCCATGGCCTGTTTCTGGTTTTTAATTCACTGATGGCCTACCACAAACTATGTAAGCAGTCCCAGCAACAGAAACCCAAGATCCCCCACTCCCTATCAATACCCAAATGCCCAGGCTGAATATTTAGGCCTGCTTTGCTTCTGGCTTTCTGAACCACGCTTTCCTGGCAGCACACGATGGCCCAGCTTAAGCAGTAGTTAGGTATTTGCTCTGCCCTCAACCATTTGGTTGGTAAAGGAAGCTCTGAAGAGGTGGCAATTGTGGAAGCAAAACCCCAGAAAAAAAGCCAAGTCGGTCGCTCGGTCAATGTGCGCTGTGTGCCGTACAAGATGGAAAACGCCCTCATCTCACAGCCTGGGTGACTGAAGCGCCTCAGCAGGCCTAGCTAGCAGGGCTGTTTAGAGAACTTAGGATGACTAGAGAGAAAGGATGACTTCTTCCTCAATGCCGAGTGCTCATTAGTGCCAGAGCCGTGCCGGTGTCTCCCGAAGCAAGAAAGGGACGTTTACTGAACGCATTTAATAGCACAATGGGCTCCTCCTCACACAGCGAGACCTGAGAATCTGACATTCAGAATTTAAATTTCAAAGATGCTTTAAGGTGGGTTTTTTTTTTACAGTACAGTAATTAAAAATGCCTGCCCTAGCATATGAAGGCAGTATGTTTTTGCTGTATCATGTACGGAGAAAAGCAGGAAATTCACAGCCCTGATGCACTTCACTGCTGGTTTAGTTTCTCTTCCTTCAGGGCACTGATCCTTCCAGGTTTTCTTAGTTTTCTCTTCCTTGAGATCTGTATCACCCCATTACAAATAAAAAGAACTTGACCTGCCCCACCCCTTTCAGTCACTTGGTGGCCACTTCGATCATCACAGCTCGATTTCCCTTTTTGTCTTTGGAGGAACCGTACCTGCCTGTGAAGCCGCTGAAGCTGTAACTCTTGGGAGTGGCTGTGAACGGTACTCATAAGACTCATGTTTTTCTATTTAGATACTGTGATAAATAATTTTATCTTCCACAGCTGATTATTTAGTCTGCAATTACTCATTGTATTTGTATTTCTCCAAGGCTGTTAGAAAAGACACAAGCCTAATTTATCAGTAACAAACACTTTATGAAGACAACTGGGAAGTGAAACAGATGTTGAAACTAAATGCTTGGAACAATCTTCATCAGGAGGATTTTTGTTAATTCCTCTCAGGCTTTTGGACTTTACAAAATAACATTTTGGTAAAACTCTTGTAACTACACATCCATTACCTGGTTTACAGAACATGCACTCCATCAGGCAGCCAGCAAGTGATGCTATTGCAAGGAATAGCGGCAAACAAACAACTCCTGGTAACACACGTCAGACCACGGCTTTTTCAGAGCTAATATTGGCTGCTCCTACACAAGTTGCTTGGAATGAGTAAGTTTTAGTTAACATAGTCGCAACTTAGTATGGGCTTAAGAAAAGCCTTTCTTTCACTAACTCCATAAAAATATATGACCACAGATCTAGGATTCTTGAATATTCTCACCTGTGACTTGTAGCATTCATTTAGATACCATTTCGCTGGAGATTTATGTTACTGAAATTAAGCATGATTATTGTTCTGTATCTTTCAACACCTTTTAAATCTTCAGCTCCACTGTCACGAATGTCTTGATGATAGATTGGATCGATGGGCTAATGCTAACGGTATGAGCTTCAACAAGGCCAAGTGCCAGGTCCTGCACTTGGGCCATAACAACCCCATGCATCGCTACAGGCTTGGGGAAGTGTGGCTGGAAAGCTGCCTGGCAGAAAAGGACCTGGGCGTTCTCATTGACAAGCGGCTGACTATGAGCCAGCAGTGTGCCCAGGTGGCCAAGAAAGCCAATGGCATCCTGGCTTGTATTAGAAATAGTGTGACCAGCAGAAGCAGGGAGGTGATTGTCCCCCTGTACTCGGCACTGGTGAGGCCACACCTTGAGTATTGTGTCCAGTTTTGGGCGCCCCAATACAAGAGAGATACCGAGGTGCTGGAGCGAGTGCAGAGGAGGGCAACGAAGCTGGTGAAGGGCCTGGAGAATAAATCTTATGAAGAGCAATTGAGGGAGCTGGGACTGTTTAGTTTGAGGAGGAGGAGGCTGAGGGGAGACCTCATCACTCTCTACAACTACTTGAAAGGACATTGTAGAGGGGTTGGTGCTGGTCTCTTCTCACAGGTAATTAGGGATAGAACAAGAGGGAGTGGCTTCAAGCTGCAACAGGGTAGGTTTAGACTGGACATTAGGAAAAAATTCTCCACAGAAGGAGTGGTCAGACACTGGAATAGGCTGCCCAGGGAGGTGGTGGAGTCACCATCCCTGAATGTGTTTAAGAGTCATTTAGATGTGGTATTGGGGGATATGGTGTAGGGGAGAACTTTGTAGAGTGGGGTTGATGGTTGGACTTGATGATCCCAAGGGTCTTTTCCAACCTAAGTGATTCTATGATTCTATGAATCTACTAGCTTTATATTTAATTTTCTCCCATGTCAAGCCAGGCAATCACAAATAGCAAATAAAAAAATATTTCAATAGAAGCGTGGTGGGAATCTGGCTCTTCCCTAGTGGTATTATTGTATTTCAGCTTAACAACTTGCTCCTAGTGAGTAGGAGATGCACAGAATTCCCCATCCTGCTTCATCCCAGCGGAGACGCCACAAATCGTCACATTAGTAGTCCAGATATTCTCAGTCTCCCACCCACGGCAGCAGCCAGCACCAGGCAAGGTTTTCAAAAAAAGCAGGACGCAAAAGGCAATGGCAGTGAGCGGGTAAGTTTCTTGTTAACCTTACCAGTTTGTAGCATCCAGAAGAATTAGAGGAAATGAGAATTAGATTTGTAGCCACAGACTCCGCTCATGCTGACATGTTTGGCAGCGGCGGAAAGCACAGCCTAGTCACAAGGCCATCTCCCCCTGTCAAATTTAGGAGACTGCCTCCAAGACAGAGATATCAAAGCACCTAAAAATGAAGCAGTTGTGAGAATTTTTAACGTAGGAGAAAAAAAACCCAACACAAACAAAACCATTTTACTAGACTTGGTTTGAGGGAAGGTTCAACTGCTTTGACTGAAATAAAACAGCCTAAGAGAAACAACAGCCATCTAAAGTATCTGCCCACATGGCTAAAACTGAGGAAAAAGGTCCTAAGCATGGCCCATCAAGAAAAGATTATACGTGCTCCACTTGTAGGTGCGCTGTTGTAGTCTGGGAGAGAAATTACCTTCTGCTTGTTCGAACTACACTGAATTTACTTTAATTCAGATTTTCTCCCGAGATGCATTAAATTACAGTTACATTAACCCACTTCAAATGGAACAACTTTATTCATAGAAAACATTATCAAAGCCGTAGGTAGGGAGAATGAGACCCAGGATTTCGAGGCGAGCTGCTAAACCACATGGGTAACCCATTGTACAATTTGTGGATCATTATAATTAGTTAAGTTATGGACTGGAACTGCGGCAAGTGAACGTGATGTCCAATTTACCACTGCTGGCAATTGACAATATATAGTCCAGCACTTTTTAAGATGTAATTATTAATTTTTATAACATCTACTCTGTCGGCAGGTTCCGCCCAAGTATGTAGAAAAAAACAATTTAAAAAACCCCACAACTGAGAAGCCCTTAATTAGGACAAATCTGTGAACTTCTGCAATAAATGACTGGACACCATTAAAATTGGAGTTACTATTCTACTGCGCACCCATCACAACGCCTTGCTAGCTGCTGGATTGCCAACAGATTACTTCAGCTGTAAAAACTGAGCAGATTAATCTATAGAGCTTGATTAGGAAAGAACACCGTGGAACGGTGACTCCTTTGAAACCTGAGGGTCTCAAATACCCTGAATCAGAAAATAAGGAGCAGTTTTTTCCAACTCAAACAGTACGCAAAAACTAGACTGTTACTGCCTTACAGCTGCCATCCTGGATTACACCAAGTGCCCAGGAAAGCAGGCACAAAGAGGTGGTTGCATGGACATGCAAAGGGAGAGAAAAAGGGGGGCAAAAAGCATCGTTAGAAGTTTAGAAAAATCCTACAAATACCCAAGTATTTTTCCTTCCCTAACTTCCTTTTCCCAGATAAGTTTCTACAGGAAAAGCCTTCACAATTAATTTCCAGGATGACTTACCAAGCCATAAACCGTTATCTGTGGTCACCCCTACAACAAAGTTGTGCGCACTTGACAGTGTTTCCCAATCAGGCAGAAGATTCTGCTGTTAATTTGAGAACCCTCATTAAATGGAAAGCAAACTGTTTCTGTGGAAGTCCGTGAAAGATGGAGAGCTCACAGTGATCTGTTCTTGCAAAAAATCTGCAGAACCACTGACTTGAGATATCTCCATATGAAATACCATTCTAAACACGGGATGAAGCCAAAACAGTGTAGTTGCCCAAGTAGAAACATCTTAACTCCTTCCCTGGTATATACCCCATAAGTCGCGAGAGACAGATTTATTTTATCCACCTCGTAACACGTCTTTCTGCCCTCTCGTACTCACACACTTGAAATACTGAGTAGACCTGAACACATTTCTGGTACGTACTTACACTGGGAACTTGAGAACGATCAGTTAAGCCAACATGTTAAACGGTCTGTGAAAAGACAGCAGCTCCTTCAGACCACCAGATAACTGGCCTGGCCTTTAAAAGCTACAGGTCCTGTTGATGGGCACCACAAGATGGCTAACACTGCACAGCAAAACAGGAGGTTTTGACAGTTAAAACTGCACACAAAATCTAACTCTACATTGAAATATACAGTTTATTTTCTCAAAGGCAAGCAATACCATTTGTCAGTAGGTAAGCGTTAAGCGTCAGGCAGGAAAACTGTACATTTTCACTCTGGGCTGCAGGATCCAAACAGTCGGAGAAACATAGTGGAAATCTTTCACTATACAAAGAGATCTAGAATTGAGAACAACGTAAGGTGAAGAAACAGCCATCCCCAGGATGCCGAAGAAGGCAAAACATTAGCACCAGATTTTTTTCCAAAAAGCAACAGCGTAGCTATTTACAGATTTACATATAGCATTGGGAGGCAACCCACTTCAGGTTCCCAGGGTGAGAGATTTTCAGCACAGCTTCAAAAAAAGAAAAGGAGAGAATGGTGTCTACGCACTGTTCTGTGGAAAGGATAATATATATATATAGCATTCACAATATTGCTACCTTTTATCAGAAGGATCTAAATCAAAGTACTGTATACAAACACATTGGAATTATATTATTATTCACATTTCACATACACATTTCAGAGTTACCACAACATGTAAAATTTTTTAAAATGCCACAGATAAAACAACGCACACTTTTCTCCAAGCTAAAAGACAAGCATAATTTATTTGGGAATTGTTTAGTTTTGGGTTTGTTATGGTTAAGGGATAAGTTTAAGGACAAAGGGGTCACTTGTCCTAGGAACATAGCAGCAAATAACTGTGAGATGCCAGAGAATACATTTCTGAACTAGGAGGAAGAAACTAAGGTCAGCTGTAGGCCTTGTAAAATGGTAGCTCCGCTTGACCTCAACTGATATATATCAACATAATTTCATTAAAGATTTGGTCCAGGTATACAAAGTAGTGCACCTTTTAACGTTTGCACCTGCCTGTAAAGGAACTGGTTCCAGAAGAGTTTTGCTCCCCAGTTCCCCAACTCGCAAGGAATTCGCTGATCAGCGCCTCTCCGGTTCTCTCCTCACAAAAAAGAGGATTCAGGTAAGAAGGACAGAAAACCTTCTGTGAATGCCGCCACTGCAGGAATAGTGGGAAGAAGTATTTTCTCTCTCTTTTCAACACCTAACTACTTGTATTTTCAACCTGCTTAGCTACAGACCGGCATCCACATCCGCCTCGAAAATGGCTTCTTGTTGGGCAACCTGTTTGTCTACAGAGAGATAAATGTTTTCCGTACTACAATGTAAATGGCATATACACAAAGTCATCCAAGACTTTCCTTTGCCTGCAAAACTTTCTCTTAACGTAGAACTTGACATTTAGACACTACAGAATTTCTCTGTAGGTATCTGAGCAAGTCAGCATAACATATTACTGCGCTAAAACATGAGTTAGCACCTCTTTTTAGAGCCACTGGAAATCATCTGTTGTAAGTCAATGGCAGTATTACTAGAACACAACCAGTAACCTGATACTGTGAACTAGCATTTATCACTGTGCAATGGAAAAAACAAACAAACAAAACCCCCTTATGTTCACAGTTACAAAGCAGAGTTGCTCCGAGTAATGCACAGTATTTACATGGCAGAAGTTGTTTATATTGCATTTGGTAGTCTGAGAAAGAGGAAAGAACGAACAGCATTACGTAGGTCAACTTCAGTATAACTTAACTGTCTATATAAAACCATCACAATGTTGAACAATCAGAAGAAATACAGAAGCAGTGTCCTTAGCCTGCATTTATTTTCATAAAGTGTAGCGGTTTTGAGGGAGGAAGAATAAAAACATGCATAAAAAGCACAAGAAAGAGCAAATGAGCTTTCTAAATAATTTAGATGAGAAATGTTTTGAACAAAGTCAGCACAGTACTTCCAGTCTGTTTCTTAAATCAAGTACAACTTGGTAAAGAAAATTACTTGCATTGCAGTAAGAGGGTATACAACTATGTCTTGCAAAATAATTTTTAAAAAAAAATCTTCAGCAAGGTAGCCGTTAGGTGATTTGCAAGCTGGTTTAAGAAGTGTTTAACTGAGACGGATTGTAAAGTTATTTTCTGCAAGGGGAAAGTGCCATCCTATATACAATATTACAAAAAAGTGTCTGATGCCACAGGATCAGAGTGACACTACATTTCAGCAATCTGAATATATTAGCTATAAGATGCACGCTCCCCCTACTTAATGTGTTTAAAAAAAAAAATAAAAAGCCACTAAATTTAGAGCTTCTAAATTTGTGTGCATTCATAAATTGCTGTTGGCTTTCCCAGCAGTCTGTACAGCATCTGAACATAAAGGAAGTATACAACCTATCCTAAAAAACATTGTTGTTTGCATGCACAACCGCCACAGACTTTCAGCTTACTGAACAGAAGGGTTAAGAGTCTATCGGTTCTGTGGAGTTTTCTGTAAGTTAAGCAATGAGAAACAGCTGTAGAGTCCAGCAATAAAAATGTGTTCTAAAAAATTAAATACATCATCCCAAAAAAAAAAAATAAAAGAGCATTATTGCTGTTGTGAGAGCTACTTTTCTCTTGTGCACTTGTTTCTCTACTGGACACTCAGACAAGCCAAGATACTCATTTGTATTCTTGGAAGCTCCCCCATCCTTTCCTTCTTTCCCGTTTTTCACATCCTTTGTCAAACTCAATCCTCTTATTTGAGCCGTTCGGGTTGGAGGCTATCAGTCAGACACTTCAGTTGCTCTTCCCCCAGCTTGATCTTGTCTTCAAGCTCTCGCTGCTCAATGATGAGGGCCGACTTCATTTTTACAAAGTGCTCATAGTCTGCTAAGTTCTCCTCACTCAAGTAGTTTGCCAAAATGTCAAAGACAATGCGCTCTCGACGATCCAGATTTTCCTTCAGTTCCTTGGCATCTTCGTGTTGCTGGGTCAGCAGCTTCTGCTTCTCTACCAATGTCCGCTTAGGAGAAAAGAAAAACAGTTAAAAATTCACTGGGTTCACTAGGTTGGGACAACAGCTTCAGTGTTTAAGTCTCAAGTCTGTTTTATCTGCAAAGACAAAGACTTTCCTGAATACTTAGAGAGGCGGAATAAGAATGCTCCTTAAAGTTTATTCTAATAAAATGCATTAACAAACAGGAAAAAAAGAAAGTAGTGGATCATTGAAAGATGCACCATTAATTTCTATTGGCCTCAACATCAAGAACTTCAAAGACTACTTTACTATTTAATAGTTCAAAATAGTTATATAAAATACTTTGAGAAACATCCAAGTTTTCCAAATTAAGACTTCACTCAGCAACGTCTTACATCTTCAATCCACAGCACCAAACTTCCACACTGAAACAGCTGTGGTTAAAGAACCTACAGACAGACTAATTAATGGAGTGATTTGTTCTTACACGGCTCCTGACACTGCGGTATTTCGCAGTTGTGCTGCAATCCACACGGCTTCTCCACGAGATGCAAAGTTGTGTGGTCTTAAGGTATGAGCAAGAGCTGGGGCAAGACGAAGGAGGGAAGAAAAAGTGAAAAGAAAAAGGCATCATCTTCCCAAAACGGCTGTCAACTTTCTGCTTCATGCCCTCACAAGAGACAAAATAGGAAAAGGAAGGTTGAATGGAGAAACACATGAAGAAATAGGACAGGAGCTGTATCTCATTCACACACATGTACGAGCACGTAGGGTGAGGTACATCTCACCCAACTTCACCTGTCTACACAGTAGACAGCCACACCTGAATCACTCAGCTACGCTCCTTTAGCAGTACATTGAAAGAAACTTATTTCAGATGTCTACTTAGAAGTGATTGCCTTTTTCCAGAGACAGAGTATGGCTGTCCTACTCTGACGTCAAGAATTCCTGTACAGACTTCTGAACTTAATTAAAAAGTGCCCCTAAGAGGTACCGCTCCATAATTTTTAGCTTCACCTCGGAGATGAATTTTCTTTGAGAACTTATGTCTTCAAATAAACCACAGTCTGCTCAAATAAATGCATCCATTTTTTTTTCATTTGGACTTTATGTTAAATCACACGTTATAATAAGCCTAAAGGATTTACAGAAAAGTGTTTTGTAGACTACAAAATGGAGCCTTTTCAAGATGTAAGTATGAGACAACGGGGGATACAGACCAGCAAGCTTTAACACACCTGTCTGTCAGAGCTGCACACGTATCTTGTGCTGCCTCTTTTTCTATAGACAGCACGAAGCTCAGAGGGCGAAATGCTTTCAGGCTTGCGCTCTCGATGTACGTAAAATATACAGCCTAGATTAACTCAGGATTCAAGGCAGCTATGGAAGACAAGTCACAGAAATCACACATTATTAGCAAAACCCCAGTTCAGTCTTCCTTTGAGCATCTGCCAGGGAAATAATCCCACTGCAAGTTGCAAGCAGAACTATCTGCTGCAAAAAGATGGAAGTACTATTCTCCTCAATTCACCAGGGGAACTAGCAGCCAAGCCCAAACGCGGGAGCGTGGCTACACCGCTCCCCAGGGCAGCCTTGCAGCTCGTGTACACTGAGCAGCAGCAGAAGAATTAGACAGAATGTGATGAACACAAGAGGGCATATATCAGCCAGCTGGTAGCTCCGTTGTAGAGTTATCCTCCTAACCTTGGGATGAAATAGCTCTGTTTTTCAAGCCATTTGCCATCGTTTGTCAACAGACACAAGAGTAATTCATTGTTTAGTCCTTCATAACAATTCCTGAGATTTAAGTTGTACGGTTTCTTCTTATCAAGCCTATGGCATGACTTTAAAATGAACATGAGTAACCTGACAGTTTAAAGAAAGTAAACACTACTTTCATTACTAACTTTGCACGACACGTTAGTACCTCTGCTCCTGTGGAGGTTTAGGGAATGCCTCAGAAGTGGGATGCAGAAAGGCAGAAGGCAAGGAAGATACCTCTTGAATTTGCTTTTACCTCTGTCAAAGATGACTGACACCAGCAAGTCTGTTTTGAAGGGTAAAGTGAAACACACTGTAGGCTCAAGACACCATTCTTGAGGATGTTCTTTGAGCAATGACTCACCGGTCCTAAAGGCGTAAATTATGTCAGATGTTTGCATCTGATCAACCAATCAAAGGCAGGCACAGTGCAGAAGGGTTTTTTACAGCTAGCACTGCTCTGAAGCCCCAGCTAAACACAGGCCGTCTGAAGCTCCTCTCACGGAACAATCTTTAGCTCTTTCTCAAGAATTGTTCACTGTTTTGAATGACAGCCATATGAAGAGAGACTCTCTCCATGTATTTGACTTACCAGCATCTGGTTCCTAAACTACTATCCCTGGTACTTGTCTCTAGTCTTGCAATAACAGGTCACATCTGTGGACTGCTGGTTCAGTGTTTTAGGGTTCTCAACACACCCTGGCTTTGATTGATAAGGAAAGTAATGAGAATCATAGAATCATAGGGTTGGAAGGGACCTCTGGAGATCATCTAGTCCAACCCCCCTGCCAGAGCAGGGTCACCTTAGAGCAGGTTGCACAGGAACGCGGCCAGGTGGGTTTTGAATGTCTCCAGGGATGGAGACTCCACCACCTCTCTGGGCAGCCTGTTCCAGTGCTCTGCCACCCTCAAAGTAAAGAAGTTCCTCCTCATGTTGAGATGGAACTTCCTACTCTCAAGTTTGTACCCATTACCTCTTGTCCTATTGCCAGGCACCATTGAAAAGAGCCTGGCCCCATCCTCCTGACACCCACCCTTTAAGTATTTGTACACATTAATTAGGTCACCCCTCAGCCGTCTCTTTTCCAGACTAAACAGACCCAATTCCCTCAGCCTTTCCTCATAAGAGAGGTGTTCCAGTCCCCTAATCATCTTGGTAGCCCTATGCTGCACCCTCTCCAGCAGTTCCCTGTCCTTGAGCTGGGGAGCCCAGAACTGGACACAGCACTCGAGGTGTGGCCTCACCAAGGCAGAGTGGAGGGGGAGGATGACCTCCCTCCACCTGCTGGCCACACTCTTCTTGATGCACCCCAGGCTGCCATTGGCCTTCTTGGCCACAAGGGCACATTGCTGGCTCATGGGCATCCTGTTGTCCACCAGGACTCCCAGGTCTCTTTCCACCGAGCTGCTCTCCAGCAGGTCAGCCCCCAACCTGTGCTGGTGCAGGGGGTTATTTCTCCCCAGGTGCAGCACCCTACACTTGCCCTTGTTGAATTTCATAAGGTCCCTCTCCGCCCAACTCTCCAGCCTGTCCAGGACTCTCTGTATGGCGGCACAGCCTTCTGGTGTGTCAGCCACCCCCCCAGCTTTGTGTCATCAGCAAACTTGCTGAGGGTGCAAGAGAAGACAGTGGTCTCACTGTGTGGAAGGAAGGGGGCTGGTAGCTATTTCAGATGAAGCCCCTTTCAGAAGCTAAAGTTAAAATACCTGACAGTGTTCCTTGTGGCAAAAGAGACCGATGACAGAGCATCTAATGGTCAGAATATTAATTCAGCAGTGATTATTTGCCCACTGACAGACTGTTTATTTAGAAAGTCTGCTGAGCTGTTGGTGGTTCCTAGAAAGTGCAAAACTATCACAATAATGTTTATTAGACAACATCAGCTTAAAAATAATTAAATAATCAGTGATCACTAGGGATACGATCCCTAGGGATAGAAGTAATCTCCCCTGTTTTGTTTATATGGTGCATTAGTATGAATTGTATGAAATACGAAAGGACAACTAAAAAAGCCACATGTGCCAGTCTAAAGTCACAGCTAAGCACATGTAACCCTACGTGTGTTGTATTTATAGTTGAAGTACCTGGGGACTTGACCCATCTGAAAAGCATCTCTGACCAACACTTTTAGATATATTTCTGATGCTACTATTGCAAGACTTTGGTGTCAGAAGATGAATGGGAATTAGAGTATGTTAGGGGTTTGGATTTCTGTCAGTCTAAATTTGACAGCAGAGCACACAGACAATTTCTGACTGCCCTCACTACACGACCTACTCACCTTCTTCCTTTTCCACACCTAGCCAATGAGCTATTTTTATCACAGCTCTCAAACGGTGTTTCCTATATGCTCATATCATCTGGTAGGTCTTTCCCCAGCTCACACTCCCATCCTTGAGCCCATTAGGCAAGTGCAATCACATTTAGAAAGAAGAAGTCTAAAGAAGGATTAAATTTCTTTCAGAAGCTTTGATCTGCCCTCTAATAAGCTGTCAAATACCTTCCCTTTGCCTCAGTAGAAAAAGGGTCTGGACAGCCATTAAACAAGTATGTTTGGCAGCAGGTAGGGCCAAACAGCAAAAATACAGCTTAAATCTAGTCCCAGCACTTACTGGTTCTTATTGGTAAAACAACGGACCACGCCGAAGAAACACAACATGAATCCACAGCCCATGGAAAAAATTCTGTTGCAACACTTAGGTGGACTGCTGGCATTTCAGCCCCCAACAAGCCAAAAATCCCACTTCATGTTCATTTAACTGTAGAAGCTAAACTCACTTGACATACCCGCCCTCCACCCTCTCTAATTTTATTTATTTTAGCCTTTAAGTTTCACACATGTCTACGTCTCTCCTTCGGCGCATATGTGTATTGCTAGATATCTGCTTCCCAGCTAAGGCCTGATGGGATCTGGAGCTAAACAAAGTGCTGCCAGCAGACCTGGGGTCCAACACATAAAAGCACCTCAAACACTCCTGAAATTTGTACATCTGCTGGGATTGCTCCACACCACTCCTGGGCTATTCTGGTTGGGTAAAACATGTCTTCTATTAAAAAAAGAAGTCTTTTGGCCATGCCTCCCTCACGCCCCTGCCCTTTTTTTTTTTTTT
>VYZM01009247.1:371492-394311 GCA_013398915.1 Dromas ardeola
TTTTTTTAAAGTCTTCTCCTTCTCTCATGTCTTGCTCCTTGTCTTGTTCTGTCATCTCCTGTTCCTTGCTAGGCGTTGTGGAGGAAGCTGTAGTAGCTGTACATTTTCTTTGTAACAACCTTATAGATTTTTATCTAGATCCTCATTGAGTATAAAGAAGCCTGTAAGCTTTCTGCATTACAGCACAAAGTGACACTCCTTTTCGCCATCTTAAATTGTTACAATATTTTTGTTTGCCTTCTTTTTACACTCTTATCAGTAGTTCCCCTCTTTCTTTAAACTTTTGCTGAGAAGTCTGTTTTCCAGTACGTTGCACCCCAAGCCACCACTTTTTCCTCACCAAGCCACTTGTAGTTTTAGTAGTCTAAACAAAAGCAAGGCAAAGAGAAATTTAAAGAAAATGGCCTTATGAGATTTATTGGTTTGCTCATCTTGAGCTCTGCTATTTAGGATAAAGAAAATCAAGCAAAACCCCCCACACCAGGATCACTGAGTGCAGTAATATTACTATTGGCCTGTCTCACCCGTTCTTCCGGAGAGGTATTTTCATCCAGGTTATTAAGGGCATTTTCCACCCGGGCTAGACGACCTGATAGTGACAGCAGGAGGTTGACCACTTTGTCAAGGTCGCCGATAAACATCTTGAATTTGTCGAACTCATTTGATTTGCAGACTTCTTTCACAATGGCCTCTACCTCCTCCCCCAGTATATTGTTTGCTTGGATGTCTTCCAGAAGTGTCTCCCGTGCTTCCCTCAGCACCTGCAGCTTCCTACTAATGCTGTCAATAAGTTCTTGCTGTGAAAAATAAAGAGGATGAGAATTTATTAGCACTATTGCATTATTTTCCCTCACTTCTGAAAGTCATGTCAGAAATCTAGCACTTTAATACGCTGAAACTCCTGGGTGGCTTTGACAACACGTGCATTACAAATAAACATATGCCTAAGTGTGTATGTCAAAGGTCTATACCTCTGGATTCAAAAGTTAAGGATGTAGGTCTACGATGCTCAGCTTGAGACCTGTGTTAAAGCAATTTACCTTTGGGGCAAAAGATGAACTCCTCCGCCTGCCCCCAGGACGCATTCCTGCTTCTTCTTTGAACAGCTTCAAAGCCTGCTATGGAGCAGCATAAAGTATAGCGCATCCTTTTCTCTCTAAATACCAGGTCCATAATACCGTTCTGAAGAGCTACGCTTAGGAATATAAACAGTACCAGGAAAACAATGCTGTATTTTCCACATGACGCAGTTAAAACTAGGGCACTGTCTAGCTTTTTCTTGCTTTCTGCATAATATTAGCATCCCTCCAATAGCAGCCCTTCCCCTCTCAGAAAATCTTAGCGTTAACACTGCCTTACAACATTTCTGTGGGGAAATCACAATCCCTGTGGCACAGAACAGGGAACAAAATCTACTTCTGTATCGTACAAAGCAGCCCTGTGTGAAGCTGTGCAAAGAGGCTCTGCCAAAGGACCAAACAAGCATCTTTGGCTCTCTCTGTCCCATGCCAGGCGAATACACCACCTCATCTGCAGTTTGTTGGGGTTTCTCTAGTATAATCCCCCACTGCCTGGGATGCACATGCCCTGGCTTAGAAAATGCACGTCAGGTGCATCACCAGCAGAGCCAGACCGAGAACTCAGGTCTCATCCCTGGGTGACCTGTGTTCCATCCATGCTGCCCGGCAGCCTCCCTGTGTTTGGGCAAAAGGGCTCATTGTCTTACACGTCCATTAGCTTTTGCTTGCGCACAAGGGCTGGAAGTCAGTTCAGATAGTCATCTACCATAACATGAGATCAATCACACCCTAAAAGTGCCTCATTAATTTAAATGAAGATGCCTATTTAGTATTCAGTTAATTTCAGGTAAGAAAAATTTCCAAAACGTTCTCTCCAATTGCACCTCTTAGTGCAATTTCTAAATGAAAATTACATCCTTTAAAATAGTCATTATTTCACAGTACACCTTCAATTGTTTTTGAAAAAAAAAATTACTCATGACATTCTTTAGGAACTTTGCTTTCTAAATGCAAAATCTGATTGCAAGCCTTCATGATTACTCAGAAACATACTGATAGCAGCCACTGCTCTCAGACGCCACGGAACAGTCATTGCCAATTCATTTCGGGAACAAAAAAAACCCCAACAACAACAAAAATAGTCTGCCATTTTAATAGAAAGCAACTACGCTCTGAAAATTTAACAGCCTTTTTGAAGGTAGAAATTCAACACATGGATTATCCGGGCCAGTTTTCTCCTTTTTGATTTAATATACTCAGGCCAGGTTAATCTGGATTTGGGTTATCTGTTAGTCTGGGCGCCCAAAAGATTAAGGTAGTAAGCAGTTCTACAGATGCCTGCTTTACTGATTGATTAATCTGCAGGATTTTATTCCCCTCCCCCCTTCTCTCAACGCAAATGCAGTTTGGTTTGGATTATGTAGGTCACAGTGCTACGCTCTCATTTCCCTCAGATGACATGCACATGCACAACGCTGCTGTTCTACCACGCGAAATACAACGGGATACTGTTGTGCTCTATGTTACTATCTCCAGTTTTTCACTTCTGCAACTGTGCTGTGACCACACATAAGCTCAACGTTACCAACCTGGTCTGACAATCAGCGCTCTCATAAGTTTCTTTCTTAAAAAAGGAGGGGGGGGGGGCAAAAAAAAGGCAAAAAAAGGCAAAAAACCCCCACAACCCATGCCATTTTTCTCAGTATCATCCTATTTAGACGCCCCCAAGCAGCTGAAGCTAGCCTCTAAAGGACCGCTTTTGCAGGCGAGAAGGCCGTAAGTACTCACCCCTCTTTAAGACTGTCATATCTATTAAGAATTGGATTATGATCACTGATTGCTTCCTACCCAGATGAAGCAGCCTTTGGATGGCCACAGCTATGAGCTCGCTACATGCTTCTGCTAACCAGCAGAAAACCTGTATTACGTTCAGTATCAACTGAGCCAGAAGAGCTCCAATCTACCTCTTGAAACTGGCAGATGAATAATTCATAGCTGCGAATTCTGTACCAGTAAACAAGAAAACAATAAAACCTGATCTTTTCCCAGTAATTCTTGCTGCTCTGACTAGCAACACAGAAAGTGGCTCAGCAGGAGTGCTGCTCAGGTGGTTCACTGCTTGGCATGCTGCGTGTATATTACCCTGCTCTCAGCCCACCGCTCCATTTCACAGGAACTTCAGGCCTAAAAGCAGAAGAAACTTGGCATTCTTCAATTATTTTTACACTCTTCAGGAGTTGCTGAAACTTTTCTAAAGGCAAAGGGGACACTTCCTCCTCAGCCACACATGGATCTTCCTTACTACAAAAGCCACTCTTGGTGTCCTCAGCTTCAGTATTTTGTAATTGTGGTAAGCCTACAATAAATTCAGTACAAGACACACACATTCCATTCCTGCTAGCTGGGAACACAAGGATTGTCCCAAATTAAAAAAAAAAAAAATATAAATTTAAAACACTATATGAAATTCATATACTTATTTCAAAAGATTAAAAAAAAAAAAGAAAGGACCACGCATTTCTGGTTTGCAGAGCAGAAAATGACAAATATTACAGTCATTCCACAGTGGACTGCAATTAAGATATCTCATAACAGAACTGACCCATTTCTAGGAATCAAGGAACAGGTTCTGGACGTATGCCTCCTCTAAAATAACTGAAGTCATAAAGTGTGCTATTGAAGTGTTCAGGTCCTTAATGATCCCTTGTTAAACTGTTGCCAAATACGTGAAGCCGGACCAAGTTATGTATTCTGGCTGTTTTATAAAGATGCCTTGACCCACTTATCACGAGTTTTATAGGTTTTCTGACAAGATCCAAGATGAAAGCCCACTCAACTGAGCGCTCGCATCCTAACGCACGTGGAGGAGCAAGGAGAGAAGTAAGCAGGAATGTGTGTGTGGCTACAATAACATGCATATTCAGAGAAGATGACTGGGGAGCTCTGCTAAAAGCTCTTCATGAAATACTTCCTATCTCATATGATTAGCGGTGTCTCCTGGAGCTGGGAGGATGGAGGGAGGAGTATGTAAAGGGCGAACATGATTTTCCTGTTAGCAGACACCAACACAAATAAATGTCACTTTTGCTTATAAAAGTTTTAGTATTTAGTTTCCTAGGCAAACAAGAAAGGTTTAATTTTATCACACCCACCCATACATACATTTATAATTAATGAGAGGGGAAACTAATTCTAGCAAAAACATTGAACGTGATTGTCATGTGTGGCACCAGATAAAACCAAATTATTCCAAATGCAGTGAAATCCTTAATTTGCTTAAGTAGTACAGCTGCTGGATTCAGTGTCTGTCTGGTGAGGGGGTGAGGGCAGCTCTGCCGCTGCAGCCACGCCGTGCCCCCAGCAGTGCACGCCGTATTGCACTGTGCCGTGCAGGGTGGGGGCAGAGGGAGGGAAGGGAAAAAAAACCAACAGAGTGGTAACAGAAAACACCACAGCCCCCTCAAACGCAGTGGCCTCCACTCCTGCACTGAACCAGCGGTAGGAATCTCTCATTTGTAGCGACTAAATATATTCCTGATATTTAATTAAAAGACATTTCTTTGGGACTGGATTACCAAATGCGCCCTGGCAGTTGATTATTAAGCAGAAAGTTGACTTTAACAGAAGAGATTTGCACACCACTGCATTACTGGCTTAGGTAAACAGAGTTAAACTACATCACTTTAATTGATCAAACAGGCCATTTCCCCCAGCTTATCCGTACTGAGAACTATGATTAAAATAGTTTGTGCCAAATCACTAATGAGATGAGTGTGGTGATTTCAATGTAGGACAACACTTTCTCAAACCACAGAAATACTATTCTATCATCCTTTTAATACCTACAGGATTATGTTGACTTTAGATCAGAAATAGAACACCAAAGAATAAGGATGAAGAGCGGAGAAGACTGCCTCCCTTCTGGTGAGTAACTTCCACTGAACCCACCAAGCTGATTAGCTATCTCCCACCATTACTGTTATTAATTTGGGAGGTAGGAGAATAGAGGGCAAAGTGGTTTGTTGCTCATGGGACAAAAAAGAAAAAAAAAAAAAAGAAAAAAATGAAGGGTGTGTGCGTGTGTTCCTCCTCTCTCGTGACAAACCCAAACCCTGGACCTAAATTTCAAAAATATGGAGCAACTAAAACCGCCACCCAGTTACAGTGTGATACATAAGCACTGTTTCTTTGTATATAGCAAGTGGGAGAAATACACTAGAATCTCAAATGGAAAACAGTATTTGAAAATAACCTCCCCAAAAGGTTTATCAAGCTGCAAAAAGCACATAATATGATGTTCCTAAATTCACAGTTGGACACTTAATGACCCCCCCACCCTTAAAAAAACCCAGGCTAATTTTTCAAGTGACCCTGTACATCTAGAAGGCCTCTTATTTAGGGGTGTTTACCTAGCAAATCCACAGTTAATGAAATGCATGCAAACGAGAGCCTCCCATTACACTTTTAGAAACATTTTTTACCTTCTTTTCTGACAAGTCATGATCTAGCTCGTCTTCAGAATCATCCTCGCTCTGCTGCTGTTGCTGCTGCTCCTGCATGTCCTTCATTTTAATCAGCAGCTCTGCCTTCGGTGCAGATGTGCTGTAGTAAGTAGAATTGGTTGTCAGGGAGATGGCAGCCGGTGCGCTCTGCTCCTCTTTCCTGGTAAAAAGTCAAAACTTTCATTAACTGCCTTGACACCCTAATCGCTGAAAAGAAAAGGCAATCTTTTAGAGCCATCATTTCAGCATGCAAGCAGGGGTTCAACAGGCAGCCATGACCTATGGAAACAGGATAAACAAACACCGGCTGCGAAGAAAATTTGTGTGAACTCAGCACGTGCCTACCAAGAGCTAAAACTGAAGTAGTGCAGAAGACCTTTCACCATTACCATGAGTTAAATGGACCTAAGACATCTCAGCTGGAAACAAAATGTAAAGCCTCATTTTACTAAGTAGTGCAAAGACCTCAGTGTCATAGAGAGTATCCTTTCAGGCCACCAAATGTGGGATACTACAACCTAAGTATTTATCTTTTTCATTATGGAATGACATGTGAACTTCTCAAGAGGGCTACAACTTTATTTGGTAACTCGTATCAAGAAAACAAAAGACCCACGGAACATCAACATGGATGGAATTTAAATATTTTCTTACTTTGTTCTCATTCACTTCCAGGAAATGCCTCATACACACTTCAAGTTGTTTTTGTCAATTTTCATCACGTAAAAAAGACTAAAACATTGTTCCTTCTCCATCCAGTTACTAGACCAGATGATCTTGGTAAAATATCTAATCACTATGAAATGGGAGAAACTAATTATTCCTTAAGTTCTCACACAGTTTTCAACCAGGTCTCAGGAAACATTTCGTATCGTACCACACAGTACTTTTTCTGTCATTAATGGTATCATTAGCAGTATTATGCTTGACTGATGTTCTAACGAAGTCTTAGAAAAGCCCCAAACCTCAACAGTAGGAAGATCCTCACCTTCAGCCCCCTAGGAAAACTGACACACTTTGGACAGCAGCTTACAAGGAACCACTGGCCTACAGAAAGTAATACTCACTTCTCCTCTGAAATTTTTGGAGAAGGAACTTTTGGTAGGAGCTTCCTGCGCTGCTGAGCTTCTTCTAGGAGGTGTTCATCTTTAGGGAATATTCCGACCATGAGATCCATTGTTGTTTTTATTTTCACATTAGGATCTAGTATGTCTGCTAGAGATTTATCTCTTCCCACAATCTCTCTGGCTAGTTCCTCTGACTTCCAGTCTTCAAAGGTCTTCTCTTTGGCCTTTACGTAGCTGACTGCTGGCGTGGCAGCACTGCTGTCCTTCAAGTTGCTCCCAAGTTCTTCAGCTGGTTGAGGGTCCGCTGGTTTGGTTCTGGCTTCAGGCTCTGGCTCTACACCTTGCCTGGTGTAAGCACAGAATCGTGAATAGGATTGCTCAGAAGTGCTGAGTGTTTTAATTTGGTCCTTTTCCAAACCACTGGGTAAAGCAGGAGGCTCCATAGTACTGACAAGGCTCTGCCGACTCTCCTTCTCTGCGCTGCTCTCGGAATGAACTATCTTGATGGGAACCATTTTCACTGTAGTATTGTTGTCTATAACCCTTTCAATTCTGTAAAAAAAGGAAAATTCATCTTTAGAAATGGAAGAACATTACATCTCAATTTTTATCTGCAAATCAGAGGGGAAGCCCAAATATGAAAAGAGGTAGATAAGAGATCTAGGTAATGGAATATTCCTTGCACTCTACCTCAGACCCTAAATCTGCATGTTTTCTTTTCTGTTCACACATTTTAAGTAGTATTAGTTCATTTCTAAGTAATCCTAAGATCAACCTTGCACAACACTCAGGACAATACAGGACTTCCGTTTGCTTCCACGAACGCACGGGCCCAATCTCAGCAGCCAGGCCCCAGCTTTGAGACAGTGCTGCCGAACTGCCTTCTACCCCTTTGCTGCCACACATACGAAGGAAAACGCGCCTCGAGCTCAACCTCATTGCCTCGCACAGATCCAATGGTGGCCTCAGCTTTTGGCCTGACAGGCGGCTTAGCTGCCTGGGGAGTTCGTGACGCCCTCACATCAATTCCCACCTCTTCCAAGGGAAGAGGCAACAGACCAGACGGAAGCATCCTGCAGGCTAGGTCTTTGCTGGGCTACAGGAACAACAAATAATCACACATGGAAAACCTGGAAATCATTCAAAACTTAGTTACTTGCTTAAAAATAAATAAATAAATAAAAATCTGTATCTGTAAAATTTCATGCGAGATACAGAAGTTTAATAAACAGATCCTACCATGGTGTCCTAGTTTTCTGCTTAAAGAAGAAAAAACAGCCAGTGAAGAGGATAACACACAGTTCTGGATACTCCCTTTCAAGAGAAGCTTATAGCAAAAATTCTGTACTGCATAGCACAAAGGGCCAACTTGGACATTCAGTAAGGCAAGCTATTTAAAGAGGAGGCTATCTTAGATTTTTGAATTGGACAATAACATGTTAAATAACATTGCTGAAACATCTGTACTGTATGTAAATCGTACAAGAAACTGAAGTCTAGTTTGGTGGTTTTGAGTTTGCAGAAAGTTTAAAATTATTGTCATGATGTGGGTTTGGAAGCTCTACAGCAAGTAAAGGAACATTGCCTACTAGCTAAAATATCTGGTTTCATCTGGCTGGGTTGCTTGCTGCCTTTCAGATAAGTGACCAAGACACGCTACAGCTCTTTTCCGCTAAGTGTGGGTGTGTCACTTTCCTTAAAAATAAACTTATACTTTATTGTGCTGTACTTTTTCTTTTGTAGAGAATAGCAAAATCTGTTTGACTTCTTATTTTTCAGAAGTGGCATCTTCTATTTAAACCTATATTTGCTTCTGAATGAATGTGCAGCCTCCCAATAGGTATTTACTTTCCTCAAGTGCTTTTCAGACACGCACTGGCATACTGATCCAACTTTTGGGGCAGGTTTTCCAGTCCATGCTGAAGCCCCCCCACCCTCCCATTCGGTTGGGGTGTCTTCAGTCATTTTGAAGAGCTCGCTCCCGTGTCCATCACTCAGACCCAGCTCCCTGCCTGCAGATGTGGGCTCTCCTCCTGGCTGCAGCAGAGCTGGGCCAAGGCCTGCCACTGCCCCCAACCCTTTCTTTTGTTTGTTTTTAAATAAAACCCACATCTTTTGGACTCTGCAGACTGTGAAGAGGAACACATTTTTGCATTCGGGGGAAATACAAGATGCACACATAAGTGTGTGTGGGGCAACTGGAAGAGAAGACGTGAGCTGATTGCAATTCTTTACCTAAAATGCCCGGCATGTGTTTTGAGACTCTGAGCACATTCCTCTCAGCCTAGTAAAAGATTTTCCAGATACTTAAGGCACCATCAAGTCAACACATTTCAGTTAGAGCAAAGACAGTTCAACACCAGGTGCTTCAGAAATTCCTATTCCACAATCACTATCCTCCTGATTTCTGAAGGTTTTCCGTTTGTGGAGCTGTGGCATGAAATTTTCATTTGCAGCAATTCTGCTTGTGGCCATTACAAAGCTTTACTCCAACCACAAGCACGGTCACTCCATGACCTGAGTGTATTTTAGTGGAAATTTATTGATGCACATCTACCGATGCATTCTTTTCATCTTTATTATTGCTGAAGAGTCATCCTTGGAAATAGCTGGGTTCTGCACACCACCAATATTTCCCCACACTACATTGTTCTACCTGAAACACTGCAGGAAACCCTACATACTCACTTTATGTTCTGTTGATAAACAAGACACCTTTCTTAAAGAAGAGTAAACAGCTACATGCTGATATCATCAAACATTAGCTGCCCACAGCATGCAAACTAGCATGTCCAAAATCTCATACGCAAGGAGCCAACGGAAATAATAAGCCAAATCTAATTAATTGCATATTAAGATAAATCTACTTGACATACTCATATGAAATAAATACCATATAGTAAATACCATATAGAAGGTTCAGAGATATGGCCTAGATGTCATTCCTTTTTTTGCCATACCTGTTTTATTAAGTAATGTAATTATTAACTGAGGACAATACATTGTGCACAAGCAAGAGCCGTCTGGGTTTAGCAATTTTAAATGTTAACTAAAGATTTGCAGGGTCAGTGTATTATCATTCAGATATGGGCACATAATTATGCACACCTCAGTGCTCATTTCAACATTAAAGCTTAGTAAAAAGGAAGGACAAATACAATTAGCTTTCTACGCATCCTTAGGATCTATTAATAAAGCAACATTAAGGACATCAAAGCAATACATTAAGGAAGTCATTACTGTCATCTACCTTTGCACACAGATGCTAGGGTTCACGTGACATGTTGCACTTTTCATAATAAACTTTATTATTACTTCATGTTAAAAAACACTGCAGGATGAAATATTTTTTTCCTCAGGTTACAAGAGGAAAAACATCAAGGCATGTTTAGGGGAAAAAAATGATTCATGTTTTCTATGTCATAAGGCACATCGGAAAACAGCATGATTGAATCTATTCAACCATTTACATTACAGTAGAGAAAAGCTATTCCAACTACTTTTGCTTAGAGAAGCAACCTCTGCATTCAACTTGGATGTTTTGTTTTCATTCGTTAACCACGAATTATAGTGCTGAAGGATTTATGAAAACTAAGATTCCTGAGCTTCCTGTAAGAGTTTGTTATCTTGTGGGAGAGGAACCTTTTAGGATGTTAGCAGCATATGACAGACACAGCAATCAATTAATTTCATTCAGTTTCTCTAACTCTGAGTTTATCTAGCCTGGGAAAGGACTGATGTTCTCCTGCTGAATCTTCAGCCTATCTCAACACAAATAGCGCTATGGACCCCTCTGCAGACTACCTGGAGTGCCAACTTTCATCGTAAAAGCAACATGAAAACAGTCACGATTTGGCAGCGTACCCTACTGTGCACTTTCAGATTTCTCACAAAGGATACAGCTTCCCTTTCGACATCTGCTTTGTTCCTACGCCGATTCATATACAGACTCGGGTGGGGGAAACGATGACAGGGAATCTTCTGATTTCACCCAGACTTACAGTGGAAAAATCCATTTGAATCCAACCCTTTCATTTTCTACTAACTACCAGCTGTAACACCTGAGCAGCATCAGTCAACTAAAAGAAACCACAGACTATTTGAAGGACTTTAATGGCACCAATTGGAATTTCACACAAATCTTAGGTCTTTTTAGGACATGCTGCGATGGCTCACGCTTAATGAAAACAATGGACATACTTCTAGTAAAGAAAATGAGCAGCCAACCATTAGCAAGGTGTAACTGGGCAAAAAGCATTAATAAAATAGTAAAGGAGTTACATCTAGTACCTGGCTGGGTTCTCATCCTGTACGGACACAGGAGGTTTATCAGTGAGCTTCTGTGGTGCAAACTGAGGAGAAGGGGACCTTGATGTCTCCATGCCAGGTTTCTGAAGATACTGGTACTTGGAAGATAATACAGACTCAGACCTAAGGTGCGTTTTTTCTTCTAAGTGCTGACAAACATTCTCCGTGGATGACGCTTGCTGGAGCTGCTGTGGATTAGCACTCTTCAGTTTTCCATTGAAAGCTGCAGGACTCTGACAGAGAGATGGTTGACTGGCAAATACTTCGGCAGAGCTGGGGGATGAGGACGGAAAGGGCCGGCTGGGCGCTACCAGCAGAGATTCAGAAGAGGTGCCGAGCGACGGTGCAGAATTATCCGGCCGCCTGTATTTATCTCTTTTAGGCGGCGGCGGCCTCTGAGGAGCAGGTCCACGCTTCTTGTTCAGCAGCGCCGGCTCTACCCTATGGTTTTCCTCTCCTTTGCCCCGGGAGAGACAGGAGTGGTTCTCATTCAAGGTCTGTGGCTCAGAACCCGGGAGATGAGGCAGGCTGCGATCCTTGCTCTTCTCGTTCACGTTTTCCTGAGAGTATCGGTAATCACTAGGCAATGTCCCTGACCTCCCCCGGCTCTCGTAAGGCAGAGCCGTAGGCTCTCGTGCGTGCAAAGGTCTGACAGATGCCTTCCACTTGTGGCCTAAATTCTGGTCCAGCTGATCCCTCTTCTCCCGTGGGTTTTCCCTCAGGGCCCCTGTGTCAGCTTGCCTAGAGAGAAGAACACGCCATTAGTGCGCTGCTGATTTATTTCCTTCGGCTCGAGGCCACCGCACCGATCCAGGACGCTTGAGCACCGAGATCACACCCAACATATAACACCAACTCCTCCAGTCTACGGTAACTGTACGGCACGAAAACATCCTCTCACATACAGGCACACGCGGGGTACCTAATCTAACGTGATGCGCCAAAGCATCATATCAGGCTAAATTAGGGTATGGAGCGCCACAGGATGCAACGCAACCTTCGGGTAACCCGATGCGCTGCAGTGTGCACGTAAATGCAGAGCGCACCTCCAGCGCCGATCTCGGTGGCACAGCCAAACATGCAAGCGCTGGTAGAAAACAAAACTGTCTCGAGAAGAGGAATCGTAATACTAGAATTTAATTCTCTTCTTTTTTCAGAGTCAGTAACGAAACATGGAAAACAAGTTCCTTCTCTATGTGCAAACTTAATACTTCACTGTCATTTTAAATGTGAATCGAATACCGTGAACTTTATTTATGAATCTGGAGGTTGGATTTTTGCACAACTGGTGAAAAATGAAATGAGTGCAAACAAAATGTTTGCCGAAGCTAAAAAAAACTGGGAAAGGAAAAATGAGTATCTCCTGAAAAAAAGGCAGAAAAGGAAATTTAGAAAGGATAGTATTTTCCAGTTCGGCTTATTTTAAACTTGAACTTATTTTGCCCTGCCAGCACAAATGACAAACAATGGCCAAAAAGGCCTTATCTGAGAAATATTTTTGGGTTTGTTTCAATTTTACACTCTTTCTCTAGCCAGGAAACAGAATTTTGCAGCCCCAGGCTTGTGCTTTGCCACAAGACATGTACTTCATTTGTGCTCACCAGATAAAGACAAATTGGGAAAGCAACAAAAGGCAGGGGAAAAGAAAAAAAAAGTGTACCTCTGGAGCCCCAGGAGGAGACAAGTTTGCTCTCTGCCTAAAGGAGACTGAAGGGACACTGTGAGCTTAGAAAAGGTGCTGCAACAGAGAAGTAAAAGGCTTCAGAGATCTGCTAATATCGCTTGTGCTACTGACAGCGCTGGTCTCTGTATTTTGAAATAGTAACTCTATAGACATGCACTGCCCAAGCTTTCTTTTGAAGGGACTGTGAAAGAGGCATCTTTCCCAGCCTATTTGTAAGGTTAACGAATTTTCAACATAAACAGGTTACTAGCCTTACTGTACCAGTTTTGAGAATAAGTATATAAACGAAATTTGAGACATAAGCACGTAAAATAAGTAGTAGGTCAAGTCCATTATAAATTCAAGAAGTAAAATTTTGGAGCAATTACATGCTACATTACTACTTTCATTAAATTAAAACAAATCTTTAAAATGAAGTATTGTGGGAAGACAATAGATTAAACATGCGTTCTACTTTCACACCTGTACGATCAAATTACATTCAAAATTATTATTTTTTAGTCCTTGGATCTATGAAGTTTTAGCACTGACGGAAATAAGTCTAAAAAAAATCTGGACGTTGTCAAACTGATGTACGGGATTTTTAATAATTGTACTTCACACGGATTTTTACATGTCAGTAATTAAATAGCATTGTACTTCCAAGAGAGATGGCTTATTCACAATTTAATTCCTGAACAGTCACATATATAATCTCTCTTGTGAAGCGTTAAACTTTAAAATTCAGTTTTAGTGGGTAAATTTTCAATTTAACACGAATGAGGAGCCAAATATTGTTTAAACTCAGACCTTTTCATATTGCTCTTAACCAAGAGCAGTTGGTTCTGACAACTTCAAGTCATCTGACAAATTCAGAGTCAATTCTGTTTTACAAAACAGCATTCATTGACTCCGATTTTAACACTAGATGAAGGACAGTTTTGTTAAGTAAAATGATGTAAGGCCAGAAAGACCAACGCTATTCAGATTTGGTTACATAGCATCTCTGGAGTCAGCTAGTTTTCCCTAATAAGTTCAATATAAGCAGAACTGGGCCTGTAAATAGTTCCACTCATTTCAATGGAAATATTTACCAAATGAAGACTGCAGGCTGTAAGGATGAAATGCTGTGTTTAAATCGGCATTTTTCATTGCCTAGATAACCCCTGCAGAACATAATTTTCTCCTAGTTAACCTGTGCCAAAAAACTCTTCAGGCCTCTCTGTTCACCTTCACACACATAAGCCATAGCATAAGACGGTATAACAGCTGCATGAAGGTGCAGGGAAGAATCAAGGGCATGGCACAAAATGTCACGAAGACATAAATTACATGCACTACCTCAGCCAGTCTGCAAAGTATACATTGCTCTTCGCATGCACATCAGGAGTGGGTGTGCTGGTGGAAGCAAACAGGACAGAATATACCACCGATCCGACGCGTTTACATATCCAAAGCACGTAACCGAATTTGTTTAATATCACCCTGGCTCAGAAGCAATGAATGCTTTAGCAGTCCTGTTACCTTCCAAAATAGAGTAAAAGGAAACGAAGAATCACAACACAGAGAAATTCAGAGATGCTACATTTGCAAACGTGGAGATAAAATCCAGAGATTGCACACATGCCTTCATACAGCTTCCACAAAATTAAGCAAACATTTTGCAGTGCCACAGAAAATGGGTCTGAGGCAAGGTGGCTACGTTCAACACTGAGGCTGGTTTGCATTCAGTGTGAGTGGGTCCTCATGCAAAACATGCTTATCACGTTATTCTGGAGAGATTTGAGCTTACTGTTCAGAAAGGAAGAAAAGAAAGCAAGCTTCAAGCCCCGGGAGAACACAGTGGCAAGAACCTGCAAAGGTGTTACATTATTATCAATACCAAGAAGTCCACTAGGCTACTTTAAATCTGTCAGTGCTTCATGTAATGATAAGCCCAGAATACAGCTGTTTGGGAAACGAGGCCCGTAGGATTATGCAAGGATAACGTACCACTGAAAGGAACTTACCATTTATGACCAAACATCACAAAGTGAGAGACAGAACAGTTTTAAATCATCTGAAAACATGACAATTGACTTCATCATCACTTTCATTCTAGATAACAAACCAGTCATCATCAAAAATGTTAAACTGTAAGATATCTTCAAACCCAAAAGCTCCCCTATCCCCATGATACAGTGCCCCAACCATTGCAATGCAAGAGCCTTCTTGATGCAACAGGACTGGGGAAGCTCACACCACGCTCCCCATCCCTGGTATGAGATGACATTACAGCTTTGACCGTCAGACGACTTACACCGCTCACTTAACCTGAACTGCAATGGAATTGTAATCAACAGACTTATGCTGTTGATACAAGGCAGTATTCAGTAAGGGTGAGTCTAGTACAGGAGGCTAACGTGAGCCTTTCCTACTGTACCTGCTTTTGGTATTTAAGGTACCTCACATAGGAAATTAAGTACAGGAGCCTTCACATCTAAATGGTGGAGGGCAGAAACCCAAAACATGCTTCTAACTGAAAAGAAGGCATTGCTTCATTACAAAAACCAGTCCTCCACATTTTTGAGAAGCTTTCATTTAGAAGAGGGCTCAGCTCCCCCAGAGGAGGTTTGCGCAGAGAGACAAGGGGCTGCGGACTCCTCGTCCAGGTGAGCTCATGGGGAGTTCTGCTCCATGGCTTGCACTTTCCACACAATGGCCAGAGCCACCAAACCCAACAACCACCGTGGGGGTGGAAATGTGTAGCTCCACAATGGCACTAAGTATTTTCTACCCAGATGGACAAGTATATCTCTTGGTTTCCTTCTGGCTCCGTTAGCTTGGGGCATGCATACTCATGACTGAAATGGAAAGGCCAAGTAAACATTAAGCTGCGGAAATCAATCAAGCCTCCTCCCCAGCAATAACACAACAGGCTATTCAAACAAACCAGAGACAGGCAACAGTAGTGCCAGCTATTACAGGTAAGTTAAACCATGGAGATATATATACACACACATACACACGCACGTTAATAAGAGCCTGCCAGTGGAGTCAATGAGCAATTACCAAAATGAATCATTATGTATAGATGCCTATCAGAAGGATAACATTTTTGGTTGCCACTAAAAACAACCCCAAACCACTTCCTTCATTTGCCCCATACTCAGGATTTGACTAAATCTGGACACAGAGACAGAATGATCTGATTCAGCGTCGTATCTCAATAAATGAAAGTCACTTCGATCAACTCAACGCGTCTGATTTTTATCTGTCTGATTTACAGTTTGTTGAGAATGCTTCAGGCCAAGCCAAACAGTGCCACAAGACACTCCAACTTTAAAATCTCAGACTAGATAAGCTTTGCAAAAATGCATTAGCCAACATCTGAAAAATGCAACATTTGACAAAGACCTGACCTCTGTGCAAAAGTTTCACCATAAAACATAAGAATGGTTTTGTAAGCAACAACGTGTCCTGCACTAACTTACTGGCAAAACAGAGCAAATGGAGTGCCTGTTTCTGATTTAGCTTAAATTCCTTCTCAAACACTACAAGCTACACTGGAAAAAGGCCTTCATACCTGAGTAAGACTCCTCCATAAAAATCCTCACCCTACAATAACAACCACCCCTTCATAATCAAGGCCACAGTTTTGCAGTCCCTTTAAACTGATCTAAATGCATCTATTTTTCCCAGAAGAGGCAGTCTTCCTCTTAGTCCACTCTGATTTTTTCTTCCTGCTCTCTCCGTTGTACTAGCAGTAGAAATTTTACAGCCCCACAGAAAATTGGATCAAGGAACTGACCTGGCTTAAAACAGATAATTATGTGGCTTAAACCAATTGTGAAACAGTGTCTTTGCTTATGCCAAAACCCTGTTTATAGGCAGAGCCCTAGCCAATACGCTACTTTTTCAGCTGTGAACTTTATGTTTTCATTGTGTATTTGCCTGGCACTTGGCGCAGTGGGAACCAAAAGTACATCTGCAACAGTCTGCAAATAAAGAGTAGTTTCTTCTACCCAGTATAGTTCTACTTGAGACCACAACAGGATGTTACAAAGTTGGAATGGGATGCACAGGGTAAGATTGTTCAAAATTTAGGAAGAAGTTTGAGGTCTAATATCACGTTTTAATCCATATTGATACAGTCAATGCAATCTAATCGATTCTGCTCACCCTAAAGTAGGCTCCACAAGCAAATCACACATTGGTTTCATTGTCTAGGGGATCAATTTAGTTACCCAAACACAGGTGTCTTCTACCGTTTCAGAAACTTTAATGATTCAAAGGCATCAGTTCCCCTAAGAGGTGGCCGCTGGAACCCAAGTGGGATACGCTATCTCAGATCTCACCAGACACCTGTGTTTGGCCAACTGGATCAAGCCCAAGATCTCTATGGATTATAACTTGAGTCAGAACTTCACTCGCGTGCTGAGATCTTACTTCTATTAGGTATCTGAATCCTCATCAAGTCCCACGTGCTTTTTCTTTCAGAGGCTGGAGGATCCCAAAGGTTTTGAAACCCTAATTGGTTTTACTATGGCAATGCCAAGGAGACATTGACACCAGAACACCACAATCTGGATATCCAATACAAGGGCAATTATACTACCAGTCATCCATTTTTCTGAGCACTGTATCTGCTATCACTACTGAGTCAGTACAGCCTGCGCTATCTGCCAGATAGTGACACATGAAGCATATCCCAAAGATGCCAAATGAGAACTTGGACTGCAAAACTATTTAGAGATCTTTAAAGACAAACGCACAGAATAAAGGATCCTCCAGAAAACAGATCGTTTAATCACCATGATGGCTGTACCATAGTGGTCACTCCAGGAAGAGGCACAGCACAATAAGTCACTACAATGTAAAGCTCTTCACCGCCTTGGTGTGAAGAGACAGATGGTGACAACTAGCATCCCAGAAGCACTACTGAAGCAAACGGTCTTAAAACCAAAGCATGTGTTAAGATGAAAAGAATAATGACTGCTGGATGATGAGAGAATGCTTTCTTTCAAGAAAAAGAAAAGAAAAAGAAAAGAAAGAGGTGCCCTGATATACTTCAGAAGACAACCGAAGGTACAAAACCAGCAAGATTATTTCATAAAGTACACTCCATGGCCCATCACTGTTATACTACAACCCGTTTATCATGATGTGAGTCTTGAGTTTCCAATTCTGTCTCTGAATGCCTGTTAACATTATCTGCGCCTTGATGGCGGCTATCTGTTTAGTCAGTCACACTAAATACAGCTTCGCTGTTGCACCCTATGTGATAAAGCAAAATGTCACTCTAGCTTAACAACCCTTGCATTATCACCTGGCTTTATCACAGAATGAAATATGATAACAGACGCTGCTCGCCAGTCTGTCGATCCCACCAGAATTTCTCTCCTGTCCTGCCCCTGCATGGCAACACACACAGCAATGGGTTGTCATCTCACACTCTTTCTCTTTCTAAAAATGTTACCTCTCCCCCCATGAAAATCAGAAATAAATTCAACAGACCCACTCTAATTCTGCAGCAGATAAGCAAAGATATGTTGACGGATGAAATGTAGGCCAGTCAGTCATGGGTAACAGCACAATGCATAGGCCCACAGTAAAAATCAAATCCGATTAAAATTAAATTTCTTATAACAGCATAGGGGCCTTTATGCAGAAGGGAAGAATCTTGTGGGAAAGGGCAGAGAGAGGGATGTTTTTCTTTCCTTAGTTCAGAAAATAAAAGCCCCTCATCCATTCTGCTGCACATCAAAAATCAATGATAAAAGATAATTTTTATGGCTGTATTCTTGCTTGCTTTATTTATTGCATGCTTGTGCTAGCACACAAGGGATTGCCTGCGTGGAATTAGAATGAATTCTGCTCACTTAAGTCAACCAGTTAATGTGTTCTGTACTTACACACTAAATTCAACCATCAGAATATCCCAACAGTATAAAAAGAGCCATCATATTACACAAATGGCAACCATTGCAGAGACAAAAGACAATACTTTCCAACACTGCTAACAAGGAAATCATAGTCACATTAAAAAAAGCTCAAAGAAAAATGATTGTTTTGTCAATTTACTAACTGCCCCCCCCACATTCCAGTTGCCACTCCTTTATTTTATTTTTTTTTACATCTAGACTTTTTTTTCCTGATATGCTGTTGCTATTTTCTTGTTGCTATTACTACCAAAACCAGCTGCTTGCGGCTGCACAAAAATTTGGTAACGGAACAGAAGCTATAAAATGAAACACTTTGTGAATAATAGCTAGGTCACCTGGGTTTCTCAGGCAGGCACCAAAATGAACACGTAGCTCATCTCTAAAGGAAAAAAAAATCCTAAAACCAGTTATTTAAATTAATTAGCATGCAGATGCACACATTTCAACAGCCATCTTTTCACTCAGAGCCACACTCACCGCTTGCTTCCAATAGTCACATCCAATTCTCTTACACTCCCAGCTAATATCTCCTGCTGCTGTGGAAAAGGTCTTCGTGCGAGCCTGCACTCACAGTAGCAGGCTTGCCAGGAAAATAACAAGATGAAAAGCTCTCGCACCACCCCTAGCCGAGAGGAACCCCGAGCCTGGCACCCCGAGCCACAACAACGGCACTGCAGCCCTCAGTCCAGAAAACAAGTATTTTCAAAAGGCACTGCCTTCTAATTCCAGTGTGCATGATGCCAACTGTGAAAACAAAAGCTGCTAAAAACAGCGCGCGTGTGCGAGCACATGCACACAGAGCATCTTAGCTGGAATTAACTCACGTTTTCCCCCTGTTCTCCCAACCCATCAGTGAACAGAGCAGTCGATTATGCTAAGCAAAATAAAATTCTGTACCAAGCATTGCATCGTTCCTAATTTGCTAGTGTAGCTTCTGCTGATAGGGACAGAAGACGCAGCCTGTACTCAAAGACCTGGAGAACAAAAGAAATACTGTATGAATTAATACTGCAAATTTCTGTTCAGAACTGACAGAAAAAGGTAATTAAGGTGCACACCTCTAGCTGTTTCTCTCACGCTTTAATACTAAAGACAAGACAATCTTACCGGGATTTACAGCTGTTTACCCATATTCACTGGATACATGAGCCTTGCATCCTTGCAAATGTGCCAGCCAGTTTGAAAGCCTCGCAGAACTGAATCTGTCTCAACCTCTGCGTCTCATTTACTGTAACACAGAGGATTTTCAAAGCCATGCCTCACAACAGCTGGCTTGTTTTTGCCTGCTTCCTATGATTGACAAGTTCATACAAGCTCCGTCAACTTTAACCTTGATAAGTGAAGGCTTGGTCTGTATCGTATGTTACATCATCAGAAACTTCTGACCTCAGGGAAAAGATCTCAGAGACTTCAAAGCTCTTCCCTTCCCCCCACCCCCACCCCCTGGATTTGGTTATTAAAAAAAAGAGATTTAAAAAGTCCTTTAATTTTTTAAGGGTTTTTCCTTTCATTTGTGAAAAATCACGACCTGCATTTCAGCAACAACAGTTCCGCAAGTTTTAAATATTTAAAGTGATTTAAAAAGATCAGTGTGTTACTAGGCTCCTTTCTGAACAATGTTCAAATAACCTAGTCTTTAATTTTAGAGGAGAGTCTTCATCAACAGCCCTCCAGCTTGAATTTTTTTGCATGCGCTGTGTGCACAGGCGCTCCCTCTTGCAGGAGATTCTGGAGGGAAAGAACTAAATGCTTTCATGCTGCACGAGCAAATTACCACCCCCACGCTCCATCTTTAGAAACCAAAGGCATCGTGGTCTTCATCAGAGCAAAGCTCAAGCTACTGTCAATTTTTCTACGAGAACACATTAAAGACTTAAAGAAACTATGGGTAAGGCTTTAATATGTATTAAAAGATCATTTTAAAGATGACCACTTTCAGACGAAAACGTTATTTAAACTGCATGTAAAATCACATAGAGAGGTTAGAGATTATGATACAGCACTGATATCCAGTTAATCCCCTCCCCTAAGATTTCTCTCTCTCTCAAGGCTCAATCTCTATTTGATTTCAAGATAGAGAGAGACTGACTTCAAGAAAACTCATCTATTTACATAATACAACACAACTGGTTAACAGACTGTAGCAAGTCTGGTTGTCCCCTGCAGACAAACGGAAGTTATAGCTGTTACGTTACTTTTTAGCACAAAACTTCACTCAAATTTACTGGCATAAACAGTCTCCTGCATGACAGCAAATCATAATCCACGTTGCCTAAGGGCTTGTAGCAGAAGGTGAACATTTCACAGGCTAGCTTTTAGTACCAGAACACCTAAAGCCACTCCACAAGTTAGAAATATATGAACTGCTGCACTGAGGAGACAAATCAGTCACCTATTTCCAAAGATCCTTTTCATCAAGTAATTTAGGGGAAAATGAAATCTACAATACATCACCATATGATGCTTTTATGAGTATAACCACCAGAGACTATATCTTATATTATCTATAATCTCCCTACTCAACCGTTACCATTAAAATAACCACAAGAAGATAGCTGGATTTCAAGCAATGCAGCAAAAACTTAAGTCTTTAGATCGTTTTCATTCTAATCCTCTTTCCAGGGAAAGCAGTAAAACCAAACCAGAACACAACAATGGATTCATGCTTACAAATTTATCTCTGTTTCTCTCTCCACAAACTTTTTTGTGTGTGGTTCCTCTTGCCCGCCCCCAGTTTCAGTGCCTTCAGAATCATGACCAGGACTTCTCCCAGCTTTTCATGCTTGGCAACGCTTACCTTTTGGGGCAGGGAGAGAGACTTTCTGTAAGAAGAAACTACCCTCCAATACTTCCTTTTATCAGACCACGGTGGCCTTGCATACCCCTAGCTGTCACTGCATGCACCGTGGAGAACAGATATGCCAGCAGCAATTAAAAGGAACTTCACTCAGTAATAAGTAGCTGGAATTAGACAAAAGGGGGTATGTGAGGTGGGGTTGCTACCCTCAAGTTTAGAAACGGGTTAAAAATTCACCTAACAAAGGCAGAGGGAGAAGCCACACTTTTGAGTGTGTGTGGAATGAGCAAATTGGATGGGGGAGAAACAATGCTATGTTACTGTAGGGTACTGTAAACGAAGCACAGGCTTTGGAGACAGTCCAGCACCCATGTAATGAGAACCAGTATCTGCTGGTGAGCCAGAGCGGAGCATCACACCGACCTGCAGGACATGCTCCTGACAGCTGCTGGGCTGAGCACTGCTAGGAGAGTGAGGAATGGGAAGGCAATGGGAGGAGCCTTCAAGGTTTGGAGATGAAAGTCTGCCTGAACTGCAGGACTAACCCACTGAGTAACATGGAAAGAAAGGAAGGATGCATCTACCAGTAGAGTGTGGCAGACGGAAAAGAGGAAGCAGTAGAAGGCATTTTCATTAGCACTCTTATTTAACCACAAGAAATCCTAGATCCCCAAATCATGGAATCATAGAATAGTTTGGGTTGGAAGGAACTTTTAAAGAGCATCTAGTCCAACCCCCCTGTAATGAGAAGAGGCCTCTTCAAATAGATCAGGTTGCTCACAGCCCCATCCAACCTGACCTGGGTTCCCATCCAGGGATGGGGCATCTACCACCTCTCTGGGCAACCTGTGCCAGTGTTTCACCACCCTCATCGTAAAAAATTGCTTCCTTATATCTAATCTGAATCTACCCTCTTTTTAGTTTAAAACCTTTACCCCTCTTCCTACCGCAACAGGCCCTGAATGCATCATGCATTTGGGATGCTCTCAAAGAATCATGCATCTCTCAGTTCAAGCAGCCTAAAAGCTTGAAAATGGACAACAGGAGAAAGAAAAAGACAATTCATCATGCAATTCCTGCCTTGATCGTGAGGTATGAGAAGAATCTGGTTCAAAACTTTGCTACTTGAAGAGCTACCCTGTGCCAGTGGCCATATGTATTTAGATTAATCATTCTTGAAAGATCAAGAATCCACACTGCGGTATTTAATTTTGAAAAGGGCATTTACATACATGAGAGGAATATTTTTAAAAGGAACAAGCCAGCCAGATGGTATAATGCTAAGAGATAACATGCGACAGAAGATACAATATGTGAAACTCACGGAAAATCCGTAGCACCTACCAAAAACCCCAAGACCACCCTTTTTGCTCCCCTCTCTGTGCCCTCTGAAGGCTGGATTAAACAATAATTAAAAGGACATCCACCAGAGAACTGAAGTCCCACCCAAGTGAGGAAAATCCAGAACTATTCTAGCAAAACAGGTGTATAAACACAGTAAGGTTAAAAAAAAAAAAAAAAAGGCTGAGGAACAAATTC
>VYZM01009247.1:394399-412398 GCA_013398915.1 Dromas ardeola
AGGCTGAGGTACAAATTCTTAAAGATGTTAGGACAGAAAAAGGAAAAGAAAAAAAAAAAGAAGCACTTTTTCAAATGCAGGTATGTGACAGGCCAAAATTACAACAGCAAGAATACGAAGAAAATAAGCCTGCAGCAGAAAATCGACACGGACTCCCCATGAGCAAAGAGCAGCCCACATGGGAATTCTCAGATGCTGTCCACCACTAAGTGGGTAGTCATGAGTTACCTGGACTAGATGACAATCACCTGAAACTCCCATAGGAAACTGCTGATATAGAAGCTGTGATGCACAATTACCCATTCCTCTGATACTTGGGCAACTGTTTGAGCGAAGTGACACATGCAATGTTTGGGGGGGAAGGTGTGAGAGTGTTGAAGAGAGAAAGAGAGCAAGAGTAAAAAAAATATTTATTATGAATCTAGAGAACTTCAGAACCATGAACCAACATCGAAAGTAAGCAAACAGGTAGAAATTATATGAAGAGATTCAGCAGCTGCATTAACTAGCATGTTAAAATGACCAAGACTCATTTGGGCTCGTGCAGAAAAGCTGTGTCTCGGATGCATTACTAGTCATAGAAAGAGTCACTACACATGTGGACAACAGTGATCTGCATGACAGAGACTATTTGAATTTTTAGAAGATTCTAAAAAAAAGAATAATAATAAAATTATCCTCACCAGAGGCTCTTAAAAGTCTGACTGCCATGGGACAAAGTCCTCACTTGCATCATCACATGATTAAAAGATGTGGTTAGATCTAGATGATTGACAAAAGGGGTGAAAAAGAAGGTGGCAACAGTTGCTGCTGTGAGGAAATTACTCTGAGTAATAAAGACACAAGCCAAAGATTTCCTATCGAGTGAATAGGCAATAAAACAGCAGATGAAATTCAGATTTAATAAATGCAAAGTAACCCACAGGACAGCTTTTCCTATACCTCAGCAACATATACAATGATGTATAAGTGAAATTACTGCTATGCAGGATGGAAAAGCTGGATGTCACAGACCGTTCTATGATCATATCATCTCTGTACTCCACAGCAGTTAAAAAAAGAAAAAAAGAAAAAAGAAAAGAAAAAGGAAGAAAAAAGTCAAGATAAAGGAAACATTATGTTACTTTATGAATTCGTAGTGCACCCTAATGTTATCGCAGTTCTCCCACTGCTCCAAAAGGAACATATGAGAATGTGGAAAGATGCAGAAGAAAATAAGGATGGGCAAACCCAAACAACAGCTTTCACAGAGGAGACACCCCATCCACCCCCCGCAGAAGAGGTGCTTTTCCTCACAACACAGCAGTACAAAAAGCTGTGGATGTCAAAAGCTGATGTGGGCCCAAAACCAGTTAGACACTGTTCTGAAAGAAAAATTCATCAAGGGGCTGTTAATCACAAATACTTAGGATTGCACCTCTTCACTACAAATCAGCAGAGGCTGGGCAACGATACCCAGCAGCAGGGCCCCGTGTTTGCCTTGTTTTTGTTTCCTCCAAGCACCTGCTATTATTCAGTCAGAGAAGGGAAACCTGCTTAGGTAGACCTTTGGCCTGCCCTAGGCACGACTGTTCTTAAGAATCAACTTCCATCAACTTCCTTCATGTATCCAGTGATTCCAGGTTACGTTAGCTGTTACTAGTCAGTCACATACACTAGTACACTGGAAAGACATAGTGATTCATGGCAGTGAAACTTGCACTGATTACAAGCATTTACAGAAAACTAAGGAAGATGAAAGGTGGCAGAGGATTCCTAATACATGAGAATAGATGCTGCTGGACTCTCTTTCCTTTGTGGTCTCTCTAGGCATGGGAAGAGCCACAGAAGTGTTTTCCCAGTTTCAGACAAACTATAAACTCTAAAGCAGCCCAAGACTGTATTGCATCATCCATATGATACATACAATGACATCACTGTCAAAAAAAGTAGTCTGACAGATGTATTAACAATCCATATCTTATGATAAAGAAATGCTGATGTAAATAGAAAGGGCTTTAGCAGCTCACGTTCTTGAAGTCTTTGTTAATAGCTAAGAGGCTGTCAGGATGCGCGTTGGCTCTCCTGCGCTTCCTCCAGATGACAACAAACAGCTGCACACAACTTGCTGGAAAGGGAAAACTGTAATTCATTTTTAACTTCATGCAAAAAGGCACTTTCATAGGTAAAACCATTACCATTCAGAATTCAGGTATCTGAAGCATTACTTCGACCAAACTGGTATGTTCTGACTACATGAAAAGCATGTTTTCTTCTCCCTTTCACTGAATAATCAATCTCCCTCAAAAAAAGAGCACTTAAACCTTTGTAACAGTCCTTATTATACTGAAATTAATTTCAAAGAGACGACACTTCACTTTATAAGCTCTTGAATAAAATGAATGCAGGAATTGCTAGTACACTGCACATTAGATAGAAAAAGTTATTGTGCACATTTATAATTTATTTTCTTCAAAACACTTGTTGTTTGGTAATTCTGTACTTAGCAAACTGATAGGAAATATTTCTTTCCTTTAGAAGAATTTATATGAAAAATGACAAGAGCTGTAGGTGAAGTGTAAAAGAGAGATCTTAAACCTCTTTCGCACCATAAAATATTGAAGCTTGTTAATACATGCATGAAATATTTGCCAAAGTAATTTTTCACTGATTTGTAAGGAAGCAGTTGCACAAGATCATACTATTTCATCCTCAAGAGGAAAAGGGAGGAAGGTGAAAGCATTGTGCTTATATAGTTCTGCTGATGTTTGGTAAGTTGTACAATAACCGAGACACACTCATCCTGTGATATTCATTCAGGAAAAACTTCTCAGTTTGACTCTAACAATGTATATACAGTAAATAAAGAATATAAGTTTAAAGTCAGTATGTGATGCAATGCCTCCAAGCAGAGTTCTGCTTAACTATTTAAGCAAATGGCCCTTTTGATACATATATAGAGAAAACCCCCTTGCATTTCAATACCTAAGTTCCCAGTTAAGCAGACACTACCACTGTATATTGCTACTATAATACTTTTTTTGACAGGACAGTAAAAAACCCAAAATACAGAACTTAAAATTACTGGAGTTGTAAGAAACTGGTTAGTTCCTAAGAATATTTCCAACGTCTAATTTATTTTCCAGTGTTTAATTTGCACCCTTTACCACTGTAAACATGAGAAACTAATTTGTCCAAATGTGTAGTGTGGATTGGTTTTTTTTTTCCACCCTTTGCTAGTTGGCCGTTACAGAGAGATAGCCCCAGCCCCTATAATGGTCACAAAACAGAACAAGTTCAGAGAAATAATTATCAAAACACACATGTATGTTTTCTGTGTGTACATGTGCATATGTATACACACATCCACATATGCTTGATATATATAAAGACATATATAAATGGAGTACCACCCATTTGTAAATTCTTTTCCATCTGACTCAATTGAGAAGACATAAGATTATTCACATTCCTGTGTTGCTGAAGGTCCCCCTTCCTTGCACAATTATTTGCTGTTGTACCACCTGGTGAGCATGGAGGCTAGATATTCATCATCTCTTGAAAAATCAGTTTCCCTATGAAGTCTCTAATAATGAACTTGGGAACCTCTCTATAGCTCCTGTTTCTGGCTTGTCAAAGATTTTTTAGAACATTAAACTTGGGCATTTAGGCCAACTTAGGCATCAAGAAATTACTTTTACTTTGCTTTTATATGGTAAAGGCTGTTCCTCTGTCTTCAAGAGCTCAGATAGGAGCAACTACTAAGGCATGAAAGAACTAAAGAAACATCTTATAGTGTTTAATTAGAGTGAGTCATGCTGTCATCCTATACTTGACACACACATGCTCTTGTACTTGACACGCACATGCTCTTGTACTTGACACCTATTAAATGTTGAAAGATGTTCTGCGACTTGTGATCTCGTAAGTCCTTTTTCACTTTTTGAAATTATGTAATTTTCATAGACATTGCAGAAACAAACTAATAGAGATAAGTCAAACGTTCTTAAAAAGTAAGTAAAAGCATTGGCTGTGAACATCTTTAGCAGATGGCAATCCTAAGAATTATATCATAAAGCATTATTTTTTTGACACAGACTTACTTTTACGTGTGTCATGTCATCCTGCAGAAAGCCACAGATTATAGGCCAGAGCACACATTTCCATCTTTAACCTTTTGAAGGGCTATGTCGGTTTAGAAATTGTGGAGACTTCTGCAGGGAAGTTAATTATATAACCAGCATACGTCATTCAACAAATACAGAAAGAGACACACGTTTAAAGGACAGACTTTACACCTGTAAAAAGCTAAGCTTTTGTAACCAATAGAAAGAGTAGTATCATTAAAAACAAAAAAAGCACCAGCTTTTGTTTTACAGATCAGCAGACTCACATAACACTTCTAAAGCAGTCCTAAAGTTGAAAATGTGTTTAGAATCGCGTCAAGACTCCGTATAAAAATATTGAGCTCATGTCAGATGACTGTTTGCATGCCTGTAAGTTCATAACAAGAGTGGCTTGGTTCTTGCATGAGAGATGATAAATGGCTACTATGGACCACTGCTTTCTCTTCCTATAAAAATAATACTCCAAGCTATTAAATACTGCAATTCAGAAGAACATGTTATAGCTTTTCTAAAAGGGGAGATGAAACAACCTGAATTCATTGGAAGCATTCAGTAATCTCAGAGGGGAAAAATACAGCCCAAAGATGAAAGGAGTTCACAAATTAACTTCATCAACTTTAAAAAAACCCCCAACTTTCAGAAGTAATTTCAATTTAGGTTTTGCAACTGTGTGCTAAAAAAAGAGCACAAAAAAAAATAATACTGTAGCAAAATGAACCAGCAGCAAAAAGCCCAGGAGAAAAAAATTGCTAATCAAGCAATTTTTTTTTTCTTCCCCATTTTTAGCCATTTGCTGTTACAATACTCCAACCCTTTTTCATTCCAGATTCAGTGCAATAGAAAGACTCATATTTATCCTGAAAATAATCAGGGAAGCTGTAACAGTAAACAATCAAAGTTTACTTAAACCCCAAATTATTCTTTTTTTTTTTTTGCAAAACAACTGGAGGGGAGGGAGGCCCTGTAGCATTGGACAGTCTCTAACCCAGAGAAGGCACCCATGGACTCCACAGCTGGCTCTCAGCTTAGGTTCCTGCACATCTAACCCACACAAATGCTGAAGGGCTGCTCCTGTGTCCAACGCAGTCATGTTGGCTTTGGCAGCACAAAGGCAACTGTAGCGCACAGGCCTCGGCAGCACAAAATAAGGGCCATCAGCAATATAACCCAAACCCAAATTTTCGAAGAAAATATTAAGAATGACCAAAAGAAGACCTTAGGTTTGGTTCATATTCATGTTCTAGAACATACCACAGATTAGGTAGATTTGCTAGCCATTTGCAGATTGCTAGCTTTTAAAAGTAGGAAACTAAATGCCTTTGGGGCAGCTCAAAAACCATAAAATCAATTCAGGTCACAATGAGTCCAGTTCCTTTTGAGCACAGGAACTCCTTGGCAAAAAAGGAGCACATGGGAATACATATTCGTTCCCATAGGACAGCCATTCATCATCATGCAGTGGTAGTTCACAACACAGGAATTAAATGCCCAAATGAGATATTTTATTCAGTTAGTTTTTTGAATACAGAAGACATATAAGCCCTCTGCATAACACAAGTGCTGAGGGAAAGACTGTGAAAGAGACCATTTTACAAAACCTCCTGTAATGTGGTGAAATGGCCAAATACTACATCTGAAATAGTATGTCAAAACAGGCTTCAGCTTAAAAAAAAAAAAAAAAAAAGAAGTTATTGCAGCTGGTGCCCAGTCATGTGATTTTCATGGATTCCGTGATTATAAAGCAAGAATTGTGCTGCACAAACACTGCTAAAATGCTGGCGTAGGAGTATTATTCACATGCTTTTGTGACTAGGGTTCAGCACTGGTGGATGGAAATCATTTTACTTGTCCAGAGATGCTGTCTGCCTACAGAAGCACGTCTGCTCCCGGCTGATTGTGCCGCCTCCTCCCCCTCTCCCTCCCTTCCCTCCCCTCCTTCCCTCCCCTCCAGCCCAATCTCCCCTCCACACGCGTGCGCACACGAGTGCGCACATTCACACCCTTATGGGCTATTCATTTTGAAATCACTACGGGAAGTACAAAGGGCTACAAAGAATTAGAAAAATAGCAGATGGCCTCTTCAGCTGGGCCATACGCAATGCAAAATATACACCCATGTAAAACCACAAATAAATACTAATTTTTTTAAAAGCTTTTACGGTCACGACCAGAGTACGTATTTGCTACAGTTCCTGATTTTCCCTCCCCTTGAGAGACTAATACCACACAGGAAACCGAAGAAAGCCCACAGAAACTATTTTTCCTATACATGTGTTTCTTCTGTTAGAAAAACCGGAGCTATCAAACCTGGTGATAGCAGTGTGTGCACAATCTCAGTTCAGCTGCCACACGCCACTTAACAGCCGCAGTATCAGCGACCGCTGAAATCACTGCTTACATTACATCGGCTCCGGCAAACTGCGGGCCAGGAGGAAGGCACCCCCCCAACATGACAGACATTTAAGGATTTTAACTGCATTGTGCATACAGTCATACATTTGGAAAGGGTCTGAAAATATTGTACAGTTTAATTAAAACACGAATTAACAAAGAAAAGCGGAGCTGATCAAATGGGAAAACAACGTCTGGTGGCTTCTGTTCATATACTGCATTCTGTACAGGCACAAGCAGAGAAAAGTCCCATTTACAGCACTACTGTCTTCCAGTAGCATACCATCTTTGCCAAGGATAATACTGGAAAACTCTTTTGGGAAACAAGCATTCCTTCCCTGCGCTACCCCGCCAAAAACCTGTAACTGATAAATACGAAAAATATCTGAATCATTTCATGCACACAAATAAGAATCATCTGGCCCCAAACAAACTGCAATACACTTGACAATTTCTTCAAGCTCACCCGAAAGTCCCCATAGATTTCAGTCCCAACATTAATTGTATCATGTATGTCGAAGTATGTGGGGAGAAGGAGGGAAACAAGGACAAAAGGCATTGCAAAAACTCTGATATCATCATAGCAAAGCTTCCAGTTTGGGTCAGGAAAAGATCTAATCAGAGTTGTCATAAGAAATCTCTTCAAGTCAGAAATTAAGAAACACTTACCTTACAGTGCAGTTCCTTTCATCCAGACTGTTAACTTCAGAGAAAATACGCTCCCCATCTTCCTTTAAATCCTCTGCTTGCCTCCTTACTTCAACTGAGACTTCCTAAAAGTGGTTTACAGCACAAGTAAGACACACGAAGTCATCATGTTTCAAACTCCTGAAAAAATCTATGATTACGGAACCTCTTATTTGTGGGTTTGCTCTGTTTGAATATACATGAAGTCAACAGCATAGCATGTCTTAAGCTTGTTTGGTTTTAAGTGGTACAGTATGCTATGTGACCTCTTGCACAGCACTACCGACCTGGCTGTGCTCAAGTTACTGCTCTCATTTGCTGATCTACAGAAGAACTTAACATTTATATAAACCTTCACAACTTCTATTTAGCAAAGACCAAAAAAAAAAAAAAAGAAAATGCAGCAAAGAAGTTACAGAAGAGTCGCTCACATTTCAGAAGAGGCAAGTACGCACCAGCTTTTGAATCCCTGAGCGTGTACTTTAGTTTCTCCGTAAAACACACAACAGTGCTGTTCCAGAATTTTATTATCTCACTATCTTCAAACAACCACACCCAAAGCATAGCTTTGCATTACAAACACTGAACCTACAGGAAATTTAATTGCGCATTAGCACTGGAATCATCTGAATCATATATGCGAAACACCATCTTTATTTACTTCAGTCTGTTGTAAGCATCTTCAACGCACTTATCACCATATTTTCCAGGTGCCTAAACAGGTGTCTGCTTTTTGCCCCAGGAGGCCTATACTCAACTTAAAGGCACTGACTAATAAACCAGAAATGCATACATGGAATAGATTACATGATGATTTTTCTGCTGGGTAGGCAATTATTTAATAATTTAGCTAATTTAATTTTCAAAATAACTTCCAGGTGAGTATTTCCAGTGCTTGGAATCTCTACTCTAGTAAATTATCTGCATAGTTAAGCCTTTACAGACAGTTCAAAAATAAATTGCAAAACTTAAAGACAAAAAACTTAAAGAGTCCACAACTTTTAAAGATCAATATACTTTGTGTCTTTTTGAGCTATTCTCATTCTAATCCCTATGTATACTCACAGAGAGAGGTGCTGTGTGGATGCGTATGTATGTACGCATGCATGCAATGCTTTTACCAAGGCCGGGGGGCGGGGGGGAAGGAAGAAATAATATACAGCTGCATTGCCTCAGTTCTTTTCTTGTATAAGGCGAAGTTCAACACAGGTTGAACACACTATGACTCCTTATACATATCAGGCAAACTTGTAGCAGCTTGAATAACATCTTTTAAACAGAGAACTTAAGAGACTTGGTTTCTCTGCTTACTTCCCCTTCCACCTGCCAGCCATTTCCTGGCCCTGCTTAGTTAAAAATTAACTTAATATTTACTCGCAGGTTGAACAGACATTTGGCATCTCTCTAAGGAATAAATTTATACATCTTAAATCAAGCAAACTGACATAAAACAAAACACTAAACAGTTTCATTTGTTGCTGTAGCATGGCTTTAACATTAACAGGCATATTTTTCTTAATGTCTGAACTTTATTAGGCAGAAGTTTTGTCCTGTGTAGCTTTCAATCGAGCAAGTTTAGAAGAGGAAATCCATGGAAAATAATAGACCATTAACAAAATTGGACAAAAGTAGATATTATTTCCCCTTGGAACATTTTTCTTCATCATTTCAGAGAACTAAAAGCCTTCAAATTGGGAAGGCAGCCACACCAATGAAGATGTAACTCTGGGTGAAGATTGCTTTGATCCTCCTGTACCTCTACTGTAAAAAAGAGGATATTATCAAATCAACCAGGTTGTTTTCTTCCATCTGGCTACAATACACAAGAAACTGCTTGATCTAATTGATTTTTGCTACACTCAATTCCTGTGCAATACAAACTTAGATCTTCATTTTACTTGAGAGCTACCTATAACAATTATTAGCTACCTATAACAACTATTGCCTTACTGACAAAAGGCAAACACCAGAATACACTGTGTTCCTAAACTGGAAATTTTCATAGAAGTTATCTTGTTGCACCACTTTCCTGCCCCCTCCCCAGGCAATTTAAAGGATAATGCGAAAGACACTTGTACCTGTTTGTAGAAATCAGTAGAAGGGGATGATCTAGACCTTTCATGGGTGTACTGGGGTTTCTCATGTTGTTCGTGGCCTGCGTCAAGGATATTATCGGCTGAATGGTACCTTCCTGAGCTCCTTGGCTCTATAGGCTTCCGCTGCTCCTTCCACGATGCCTGATACTCCGCAAAGGTTCCCAGACGCTGCGGCTGTTCGGATTTCACAATCCTATCAGCAGCCTTAATGCTGCTACTGTGCTGGACGTTATCTTTTGAGGCATGTGCAGTTTCAAGTCCAAGAGAGGCTGCCCGACCTCTTCTCTCATACCATGACTCCTCTCCCTCTTGTCCACCATAAGCCTTCCTATCTGTCCTCTCAGGATGTCCCTCAGCTGGACCGTGGGGAGCTGCTTTCTGTGCCAGTTTCCTATATGCAGGCTTACTTGTTTCTTCAAAAAATTTCCACCTGTCTGCAAATGAGCCCAGGGCTTCTTCAGATGTATTTGGACGGCAATGAGCATGGCACTCTTCCTCTGACATCCCCACCTCATTAATCTTCTCCGGTTCAGAGTAAGATTTCAGTTTTTGCTCTGTTGTGAACCTCTTCCTGGCTCCGATGCGAGAAACGTGATGAGTGCCACTCCCTGTAGGGTTCGGTTTAGCTTGTGTAGCCTCAAGGAATTCAGACGCATCTTCAGAAACCAAAGCCAATAACGAAGAGTTGTAACTACCAGTTTTCCGCTCCGGTGACCTGGGGAGATATTCAGCGGGGCTGGGCTCCAAGTCCCGCCGTTTGAAGGATGTCGCCCTCAGAACCCTGGCCTGTGCTTCCTTGAGGTGATCTTTGTAGGTGCTAGTAAAGTTAGTGTCTGGGGATGTGGTGACATTTTCTGCTGAATCTGGCTTCCAGGTCTCATTGCACTCCTCTGTTTCAGATGACCCTACTAACGTAGCAGTGCTTCTACTTTTCTGCAGTTTTGCTCTTCTCATTTGGATCTCATTTCTCAGGGTTGTTGCAAAACGATCACTCCTTCGTGCCTGTTTAGACAAGTGAGTGTCAAATGGGGCCTGTCGCTCTGTTACCCGTTCTGGGCTGTTGTCAGACTGTTTTTTCCCTTCCTGAGCTAAAGAGTGCAACATTGGGGTTTTCTGAGGAGAAATCTTGCTAGTCTCATCTTTACCCCACCTAAAATCTTTCTGAGCAGATCTGTTTTCAGTGGCAAGGACACAGCCCTTTACATACTCCTGTTGACAGTACCTAGTTTCACTTTCCTCAGAGCTGCTCTCAAAGTTTTTCTTTTGTCCAGACTTTTCAGTATGATTGGGTTTTTTAGCTTCTTCTACTACATGACACCTAGCATCCCCCTCTCTGCCCACTGGGTAATGACTACTGTTCTCACACCCTTTCAGCGAAGATTCAACAGATTGTTGAGGTAGATAGTGTTTTGGTTTTTGGACCATTGTAACAGCAGCAGGATTTTCGTGAGGTCCAAGCGATGCATCGGTCCCCACTGCAGGTTTCCAGCTGTCGTCCTTGAGTTGTAGTGGCTTTGAGTTTCCCTGAGCAGGCTGTTTTGCTGTCACGCAATAATAGCGACTCTGTCCAGTGTTGTCCACCTTCTGTTCAGCAGCACTGTTCGAAGAAGAGGAATTGTTGAGCACACTGGCTTGGTTTGGACTGTAGCCATGGAAATGATCTGAAGGTAACTCCTGAATGCCACCATAGGACAGGCAATGTTGCTGATCTTTAGGCGCAGCTAAGATCCTTGCATTGTGAAAAAAAGTGCTTTCATCGCTGTACTGGTGCTGGTGGTGGTAACTGTAAGTAGGCTGCGCAAACCGAACATCAGTGCTGGACAAGGACGACTGCAGTTTGTTCACAGCTCCTGCATTACTACTGTACCTTTCACCAGTTGAAAAAAAAGCGTGTTCTAAACTCAGATCAGATTTATAATTTGAGCTGCTGACCCTCCTGTCACATGGTCTGGAAGGCCGCCGCTGCTGCTCCACAGTTTCCAAGTTCCAGTCACTCCTGGGCTGCGACTGGTTCAGGGCTGGAAAGTGCTGCATAGTGGCACCCTCTGAGTACACGGGGCCATGGGCTTTCTCATGGCCTTTGGTAGCAGCAAAGCTGTCACTACGAAGAGGTGGAGGTGGGGGGGGAGGAGATGAAGACTTCTTCTTATCAGGAACATACCAGACAGGTCCAAAACTGGATCTTCCAGAGCAAGTGAGCTTGCCATCGGGGTGTTCCTCTATTCTAGAACTTTTGTTGTTCTCGTATTGGATGGGAGCTGGCAAATACCCAGGCTTGTCCTCTATTCCACTGTTGTCATTCAAGAACTGGCCAGACTTGTTTCCATGCTTAGCAGTCTCCCAGTGGCCTACTTTGTATAGCATGTTCTCTGTCGAAGAAGCGTCTGCATTGGATAGAGTGTGGTCAGGGGTGCTAGAAGTCGTGGAGAAAGACCCATAGGCTGAATCCCGCTTACTTTGGCTCCCTAGATGATCAATGCTACTATTAGACCTTGCAGAAGAGAGTCTTCCATACTGGGCTACTTGTGGAGTGTGGTCCCAGCTGTCCATACTTCCCAGAGAGCTGAATTGGTCAGAAGCGCGATGTAGACTTGACTGATCCCATGAGTTTGACAGGTCATGAGAAGAACAACTACAGTAGGAAACAAAGAAGAAGCCTCAGCATAAACATACCAGTCAAAAAATGCCACAACATAACCATAAATATATAGCCAGCAATTTTACTACCATTGCTTTAAGATCCATCTGTATAGCAGTTACTCAAGACAAACAATCTAATAAAATTGGAAGTTTGAACACAAAGTCAGGGCTTTATATTTATAATCTGCCACCAATTCAAAGCTTGAACCTAATAACTAACTCAACTTCCCTTTGTAAGTTTACCAATAAGTAATACACATTTATCTCCTTGAAGGCTCCCCTCTCCCTCTGCAAATCGTTGATTTTGCCGACTTTACTTTTAGACAAATTTAATTTGAGCTCCATTAGCTCCCTCTTTCCGAGGGCAAACACCAACTTATTTTTCAGCTTATTTTCCAGGCACCACGATTCTTCCAGCTATTAAACTCATGTACTTCCCTGTTCATTTTTTGTAATCTCACTCTAAACTTCTTCAGTCCATAAAGTTATTCCCTTGTCCTGCCCATGCATCTAAAATTTTCATTTCTAAACTAAGATTGACTACAAACATTTGCCTCAAATGCCAGCATTTGAGTTCTGAGCTTTCACATGCACCTTGACAATGTGGTTTCAAACCACTCTCACGTTGACACCCTTACAACGTCATTCGATTCCACCCAGTTCCACAACACTGACAGGAAAACATCATGAGGAGATGCCAGAGCAACATAAGCTCTTCATGGCCAAAACTAAACTTCTGACCTTTCTTCAAGAGTCCCTACTACCACCAGTTCGTCTCTGCCACTCTTTCCTCTATAGAAAGATCTTTGACATTGTACTTTCTCTGGATCATTTGTCTAGGACACTACTGCAAAATCTTGCTGCTTCTGTTGTTTTCCTACCCCATCAGTTTTGTTCTGGTTTCTTTCTTTTCTTTTCTATCTTTCACAGCACCACTCCTGTCAATCCAACACACTGATGCCAAGATATTCTTTCCAATTATTCTCATCACATCTCCCTGTTTGAACTTCACTGGCAGCCCCTCCTGCTTTTATATACCAAATTCAAATTCTTGCCCTTGCACGCAAAGCCCCTTGGTAGAAATCCCAGAATTATTCCACTTCCCTGTAGCTATAATTATATGAAGCATCTATCAAATCTTGTGCAGTAAAGAAACCTGTGAAAGCTAGCAATGAAATTAGACTAGTCCACATAAAAAATACAAGGAGTGATATAGGTCTTTTTTTCTGACAAAAATATTGCGAAGGTCAACCAAACAGTTCTTTGGAATTCAGTATTAACATGAGAATTGCTTTCCCCCCCTCTATTACTATAACCTTTGTAATTTTTTTTATGCGTGGCCAAAAGCAATTTATGTGAAATAAGAGAAGGTATATTTTGTGCTTATTTTCTAAAATCATTTTATTAATAAGATACACTAGCATTGGCCTCATCTTGTGGGTTTTTGTTCTTTCATTCTTTTATTTTCAGCATTTTAAAACACCTTGTTGAATACTTAAAAAGGTCTTAATTGTCTTCTTATGCAGATACTGTGGGTCATGTAAAAAGTGTCTTGGTCATTATTAGAATCTCCTTTGTTAATGAAGAATGTAAGCCATATACTGCTATGAACTGCTGATATTCCCCCTCCTTTTCAGCACCAAGAAGATACTTGGCATCCATTAAAATAAAGATGACACTTGTGCAGGAAAGCCTCAATTTACAATTTACAAGTCTCATGTAGATCTGCTGGTATCAACTGTGAAGCAGAGATCGTCAGCACAAAAGGTTCAAAGCCCTGCTAGAAAATGCCTAATGGAAACCCAGAAGATGCAGCAAATGCTTCAAAGAAAGGATGGGAAAGTTTCTGATGGTGTGTTACTGTAAAGCATGGCCTCCTGTGATCCTTAACTGCAGGGCAATCCTCCCATGAACCCTGACATGGAAGAGAGTCCAAAAGCCATTTCTCTGCCCAAGCCTGGCATCCCAGGATATCCTTCTCTCAATTGCGTTTTTAGAGTGGATTCACAAAAGCATCTACACTGCTGGTCAAAGTCTGGCAGGTGAAGTCCAGGAAATAATCTACAAGCACCATCCTTGGCCATTTTGACCAACAAGTACCCCACCTAGCCCTGGGGCATGAGTTTCTGCTTCTGGGCCCTCCCAGGAATGACATCATCTCAGCAAGTCACACCACATTCAGACCACACAGGATTACAGACCTAATTGCTCCAAAAACTCAGTTTAAGCAGCCTTCTCAAAGCATACTTGCCTCACACCCATCTGTAAGGCCAGAATGAAGTAGATGTTGTTGTTGGTTGCAACTGCACACCCGGGGAACAGGGAAAAAAAATAATACTATAAGGTCTTCTATTATAGTATATCCTACTGAAGAAAATGCAAGGTCTAAACTTTCAGCAACTTAAGATAGTTCATATCCACACTTCCTAGAAAAGTGCAGTCATCCTCAGTCTAGGGTGGGCTAGGAAAAAGTCTGCATCCATGTTGTTAAGGTACTACTTCTGTGAAAAAGAGAGCGGAAGACTGACAGAGGGAAATTAAGGCACGAAAAACTTACAAGGTCTAACTCTTTAGCCTTGCGTGAGAGGCACCAAGACCTGGCCTAGTGCTCTCAAGACAGTTTGCAGTTTTTAAATGAAAGTCATGTGATTAAAAAAATACACTTATAGTGGCGGATGTGGAAATCTGGGCTCCAGAACTCCCCTCTCTCCTATCTACAGCAGTACAGTCTCTTCTGTTCTGTCTGTCCTCCTCTAGCTTCAAGCATCTTCTCAAACATCCAAATTCATAAAATCATAGAATGTGTTGGGTTGGAAGGGACCTTTAAAGGTCATCTAGTCCAACCCCCCTGCAGTAAGCAGGGACATCTTCAACTAGATCAGGTTGCTCAGAGCCTCATCAAGCCTGGCCTTGAATGTCTCCAGGGATGGGGCCTCCACCACCTCCCTGGGCAACCTGTGCCAGTGCCTCACCACCCTCATTGTAAAGAACTTCATCCTTACGTCTAATCCAAAACTACCCTGCTCTAGTTTAAAACCATTGCCCCTTGTCCTGTCACTCCATGCCCTTGCAAACAGCCCCTCCCCAGCTTTCCTGTAGGCCCCCTTCAGGTACTGGAAGGCCGCTATAACGTCTCCCTGGAGCCTTCTCTTCTCCAGGCTGAACAATCCCAGTTCTCTCAGCCTGTCTTCATAGGAGAGGTGCTCCAGCCCTCGGATCATCTTTGTGGCCCTCCTCTGGACCCACTCCAACAGGTCCATGTCCTTCTTGTGCTGGTTGCAGAGCTGGACACAGTACTCCAGATGGGGTCTCACGAGAGCAGAGCAGAGGGGGAGAATCACCTCTCTGGATCTGCTGGCCACGGTTCTTTTGATGCAGCCCAAGATGCAAGTGGCCGTCTGGGCAGCAAACACACATTGTTGGCTCATATGGGCTGGCAAAAAAACTCCAACCAAAACCAATCAAAAAAAAACCCCAAAACAAAACCAAATCAAATTACCCATAGCTAAATCTAGCTATGGACAATCTTCAGAGGGTTGTTTTGTCCAGGCGTGCCACAACCCCCCAGCACAGAAAATCCAGGTATATCCTGCTCAGAAGACAGCAAAAGCATCTCTCTCCCCCGATTGAACTCTCCATGTTTTACATGTGATTTAGTTTTCACACTCAGAGAGAATGCACGCAGGCACATTCAGGAGAGATTTTAGGCTGTGAATACCAATTTCAGATGCTTAGCTCAAGGAAGGGCAAAAAATAGCAGAAATAGCCGTGGGATGGGATCCTTGGGCTAGAAATATACTCTCCTGGGGCTATTTCTATTATCTCCTTGCATACTGATTGCTGTGCATCCTGTTCAGCTTGGTGCTTGATTTAAGAGTGCGCAGTGCTTCTTCATTTTGTGATTTGTCCTTTGAAAGCGAGGAATCTCTGAAGCTGCTCGCCTTCTCTTTTTGCAGACAAGGAAGCCCAAAGGACTGGGACCCTCAAAATACCCAATTCCTTAGGCTGGCACTCTGGGAATGCTGGGCCTCCAGCAGCCGCACTCCAAAGTCAGCTCTGCCACTGGAACTGTCTTGGACAACAGACACCAGGACTGACAGATCTCCCAGACACATCACCTTTCAAGTGGGCAGCACAGGCAGCCAAGGAGTTCAGGATGGCAGTGCTCTGGGAATCCTGGTATTAGAGTGTGCTAAAACCACTAAATCTTTCAGCAGCATCTGAGAAAGCAGAGTTTGCCCTTTTAATCAATATTCATGTCTGCCAGCAGTTGCTATTATTTCTGATACGTGGGGAGAGAGGATTGCTCAATTCCCTTCCCCCTTTTCCTTTACACACCCGATTTCCTGCCCAAAGCTCATTTCAAATTGGCCTTGAACCAAATTAATATTTTTTTCTTTTTAAATATTGTGATTCACCCCAGCTCCTATCAAATCAAAATTTGAGACACGAGTCTTGTAATATTTTACTTTTACAAGGTACAAGGACAACCATCAGGAAGAACAGGAAGCATATGCTGATTTACAGCTCCATCAGAAGACTCAGTAGACTGAATGTAGAAATATTCTTGACTTAGCACTGCAACTAGAAACTCTACAAGGTTTTTAGAAACTTCTGAGTTTTGTTTCTATGTACAAGGACTTTTTCTGTCTTCAAATCTATAAATTTGATTCAGTCCATCTACATGAAATTTAAATACAAACTCTCTAAATAAGTGTAAAACTGTAGCAATTATAATTGAGGATTTGAAGAATATAATGTGCTAAAACTTCTGCTAAAGAAGTATTACAAAATGCATTTAAAAAAACCCTTTCTGTCTAAATGTTAACATTTGTATTTTATTCAAGGGCAGATGGCAAATTATTTTAAAAACAGTAAGCAGCTTCTAAAGAAAACCAACAATGTAAAAACAATTGTAAAAATGACAAATGAAAAATAAAATAAAAACTTGAAGTATAAATGTATAAATGTTCTTCTGTTTTAACTACCACGATGAATTAAAATCAAGAAGTAATGATGGAGAATGTACAGCAGTAAGCATAGAAAACACAAGTCTACTTTCCAAATTGGTATTGCATACCAGACTCATTTTTCTTTAACACTCAGTGTAACTATGGCCCAATGGGAACTGAGAAGAAAAAAGTGACCAAAGAAAACAACAACACACCACCAAAAAACCCCTTGTGTAAATGCTGCAGAATGTCACCTACAAGCAGGAAACAAAAAAGAAGCCATAGGCAGACACAAACAGGTGTTACCTAAAAGTTTAAAGTTTCACAACTACAAGTGCGTGGGCACCAGCCTTTCTCCCCTAGTGCTGTACGAGACCTAACAAATATTAAGGTGCTTTAAACAGGGACTGAAAAATCATTGGTCATATTACCTCTCCGCACAAGCAAGAGCACAACTGTAGGGAAGATCAGATTACAGAAACAGTTTAACTAATAAAACCAGTAAAACCTTCCAACAGGAAAACATTCTGCACCCTCCCTTTAGGAAAAGGCTTTTTAACAGTTTTTGACAGTTTCTTTTCGCTTACAAAGGTTTAGGATTTTACCAGTGAACAACAAAAAGAAACGCAGAGCAAGAAACATAACCTTTTGATTGCCTTTAAAGCTAGTTTCTTACCTTTCGGTCACACGCACATACCACATACTGTTTCTGAAATCCACTCAGTCCATATGTCAAACTTCCCATGCTCCCCCTTCAAGCATTGAAAGGACAGGCAATACTAAAGACATATAGTACAATCATTCTGCGTTCGTGGTTTGAAAAAAACCACCACCACCAAACACTCAATGTCATGACCTACATTATTATCGTCTCGCTGTTGGCGCTTAATGCGTGTAACTTAAGCAGAGACTCACCTTGCATGATAGCGCGAGTGCCAGGACGTGCAGGCATTGGACGAGGAAAGATGTGACGTGGCTGCCTCGGGTTGACTTTCTGTGAATTTGGTTGCATGCCAGGAGTGAGGCCTGCAGGCTAGGTCATTTCTTCTGAAAACGAGAGAGTCAGAGCGTACGAGTTTAATGCAAACAGCTCAGTAAGGTGACATGCAGCAAAAAAAAAAAAAAAA
>VYZM01009247.1:416794-445780 GCA_013398915.1 Dromas ardeola
ACCACCGCTCCCCGCCCGCCCCGTCCCGCGGGAGCCCAGCCCGGCTCACCCCGCTCTCCCCAGTGACGGCATCTACTCCGAAAACCAAATATAACTCCACTTCAGCTCTCGTATTCGCTTACTAATTATTATTATTATTTCTCATGCTAATTAGTCCTTCCCTCAGGACATCAAAGTGGTACGCTGTTCTTCTGTGACCCTGCAACACATTGTTTTTCTGGCTCTCCACTGCAGGATTCACCACCGCGCTTCGAATCATAGAATGGTTTAGGTTAGAAGGGACCTTAAAGATCATCTACTTCCAACCTCCTCCTACTAGACCAGGCTGCTCAAATCAGTAATAATCATTTCTAGTGAGGGTGCCCTAAGGCACAAGCTAACCAGAAGTGGGAATTTGATGCCAGTTCTTGGGAATACAATTCTTCCTACTGTTCATCTGCATCAGCTGCACCAGGAAATAAAACCTGGGTTTAGACAAGAATTCCAAGTTTTTCTCATTTAAAAGGAAGGACAAGCCAGTGGCCTCAGTCAGAAATGTTACACACTGTCAGCACCAGTTTTCTGAGTTAAAATTGTTGTAGTGATTATAGCAAAGATTCTTTCAAAAAATGTATTCAGTTTTCAGTCACTTCAGTTTCTACAAAACATCTTTGGTTGCAAAGCGGCGGACCAGTGTTCCACACTATAGTCTACGTGTTTGAAGGTACAACTTCCCTGCAAGCCCCAGGATTTCGGAACCATTCAATGTAGTTACATTGAAGAGCAGTTATCAAAATTCTTCTCCCTCCATTCACCAGGATGCCACTGAGACATTTCAGCAGTGAAGCAAAGCCTCTCTCCAGCGCTTTGTTTTTAATGTAGCCCAAGTTCATGTTTGACAGTTGCAGCAGGAGGTCCAAACCGCTTGCGGTTATTTAAAAACTTGCCTGTAACTAGGAACGTATCCCAATTCCAGCGTAAGGTAAATGGCTACACAACTGTCCTGCGTGGTTGACGTGGCTGCAATGCTAGGGAAATGCAGAAAGGCTGCAGCACTGAGATAAAACGGAAACCTACGCGTGCTTAAAGGTCAAATGTCCAATTCATCATCATTCTCGAACAAGAAGCACACTTGGACACGGCACGTACTGAACAGTATGTCTCACAAGGTGCCCTCGGATTGTTTTAAAACCAAATAAACCAAACCATGCCGCAGTTGTTAGTCCTATGGAAAAAAAACCTCTCATGCGTCGTCAAGAGAGCCAGTTACAAACAGCATGAGCCCACCCCAGCCAGGCAAGTAACTACGAGAAGTCCAGTCTTTCGGATCTCCTCAGCAAGCAACTCATCCATCATTTTTTATTCCACGTAGAGAAAATTTCAACATTTTGTAGTGACAGCACAGGTGCCCTTGCTTGTCACCTTATAAATCCCAAACGACTTCATAGTTCCCAGCTTTCTCACCTCACCTCCTTTAAAATAACAGTAGGCCAGGCATACCAACGCTTTGTTAACAAATTTTTTATAAATCTGTATGTGCTGGGGGGGGTAGAAAAAGTCCTTCCAAGCCACGTCTGTCTTTCTGTTTTTTTTTTTTTCCCCTCAGTTCACCAATCTTGTGCTCAATGGATTAAAATACACTAGAAGACCAACATATCACACAATTAAATGGGTATGCAAAAAGACACTGTAAACAAACTACCAAATCACTCATTCAGTTTATGAAAAACTTTACTCAGATATTTTTAGTCTTCTGAATCGTTGGCGGGGGAGCGGGGAGAACGCGACTGCAAACCACCATGGAGCTTCAGTTACTCAACGGGGCCTCAAATAACAATGACAATGTCACCTGTTTTCCTTCCAAAAACAGTTCAATATATTTTTCCCTGCAGATTGTGAAGATCTCACCCAACTGCCTAACCTGGGAGCTCATAATTAGAAGAGGATGATTATTTTTTTTTCTAAAAAGAAAAAAAGATAAAATTGCTATCTGAACAAATCAAGTATTTTTTTGGAAAGAGCACTTATTTGGTCAAAATGTCTTCTTTCTTTCTTCTTACCCTCCCTCAAATAGACAAACAACATTCCTTTCTACAGAGCACTGAAGGAGCCATCACCTTTCACAGACAAAGAAATCAGGTGTTTTCTCTCTCAGGCAACTATACTAGTAAAATTCAAATTACTTTATGTTACATTAGTCACCACTGGTAGATCTTTCTCCCAGGGTAATATAGGAATGAAGTATCTAAAATTTTGCAAGAGACTAAGATCCAGCAGCAAAATCATATAAGGAATGTGAACAGCTTCTTGTGTCATTCTCAATAATTCAATAGAGCCATGAGTTATCCTAATCTAGGCTCAAATAGTTGTTACCAATTCCATAAAGAAGCTTGAGGTTAAGTGCAATACAATTCCCTCCTCCTTTCCCCTTGCCATTTTCAGTGCTATCCTGCCTCCTGACATACCTGCCTATATCTTTGGACATAACAGAAAACCAAGCAATGGGAAAAAGTGATTTTAAAAGGAGGACAAAGCATCCAAAACTTGAGGTTGAACACTTTTCCTGAACATAATTATTCTCCCACTTTATTTCTTCCTCATTTCTTTGAAAATGGAGAAAGGAAGGGGAGGTGGTATGTATGTGTGAAAGAATATGAGAAGGAAGAAAAACACAGAAAGCCCCCTCAAAATTTTCATGCAACAATCCCATATTATAGGATCCCCCCAAAAAGAAAATACTCCCACAATATATTTTGAAGTAAACCTTCACTGTCATTCATAACCAACACACAGATGATTCAAAAAAGTTTTATATATATATACACATATATGTATATTTATAGATACATACATGTGATATGTACATATACAAATATATATATTTATACATGCATGCAAAGTCACTTTTTAGGCTTTTCAAAATATGCCCATAACTTCTCTGCCCAGGTTGATGGTTTTGGACTTCAACCACTGGGTTTTGGTCCTCCCAATATACCAAAGCCCTGCTAAAACCTGATGCACAGTCCACTTCCAAATTCATCTCCCTGCTTCCTTCTGGAGCATCACAGCCTGAACTACTTTGCTCCCTTTTTGTAAGGTTGTCCTACCGCCTTTCACTCAGATTCAACCTTGATTGACCCAACTTCCCGCTGTCCTGAGCCTAGACAGCAGCAATTTAAATGCTTTTTCTAAAGTACACTCTGTGCATTCACACCGTCTATCCAGGAGAGCCTTAAAGTCCTTTCACAGAGGGACAGTAAATGTAGGCTTCGTTTGGATGAACCACACCGTGATGGAATAAACCCCTCTCATAAGCCAACAAACAGTGGGCCTTCACAGCTGAGGCAGAAACATCAGGCCTTGAAATTTTAAATGAACTGTGTGGAGACATCACACCCTCACTTTTACAGAGATTAACCTTCAAATGTGTAAAATGTCTGTTCGTAGTGAGCCATAAACCTGAAAAACTACTGGTAAATATCATCACGGTAAGTACTTTAAGGCAATGTCTTTTGCATCTTGTGGCGGTGTGCTCTCCCCAGCTCCTGCTCAAGCCATGACTGTCAGTGGGAGTTGTGATGGGTGGCACCTGGACTTTGGGCAATGGCTGGCAACATAGCCAAACGCTGCCCAGAATAGGGACCTAGACGTCTTGTTGCTATGCAAATATGACTCTAGGTCACATATATTACTCTATAAATAGTGGACAGCCCAAGAGCCCTTTGAGCTCTCCTGCACGGCAGCGGGCTGTGTGACAAGATCTCCCCTTGAGCAGGGACATCTGCTCAAGGTTACTCCTCGAGGTTTAGAGATCCTTGCTGCAACAGATCCTCAGTAAGTGGTTAATAGCATGCTTAACTGTGAAACCTTAGCTAAGTGATATAAAGGATTGATTGTGCATATATAATCCTTTAGACATAAACTGTTGACCAAGCCTGGGATGATGACTGGATCCAGCCACACCGAGTCTCCTCTCTGAGAAGGAGTTTAGAAATAAGGGGGTCCTCTTTGAACCTCGTGACTCAACAGGAGGATCTACCTGACAGCTTTTTCTGGCCCTGGCCTCTATGCAGTAAATAACCAAGTGTACCTTGCCATCGAATCTCATAAAACACTATCACATTCACTATCAAACTTTGTTAAATCACAGTTTTCTATCAATAAATATTTCACTGCTTCTCTCTTATGAGTGAAGTTAATCACTCCGTCAGCGACACATCTGCAGATCTATAGCGAGCTTTATAAAACCAACACACACCATCTCCTCTCTTTCACACTTACTCCCTGGATACAAAAATTGCCTGAATGGAATTTTATTTGGGATAAAAATTTGTTGAAGGTTGTTATATTAGGTATCTGCCAAAGAGTAAATGGAAATGCTTTCACATCATAATTGATCGAATGCTGCTTATATGAGATTTAAAAAACTAGTATGCCAGCCCAATAACCTAGAAAAGTGAATTTAAAGGTGAAGCTCTTAGTATCAGAAATTGTCAACAGCAACATGTTAGTTTGCCAGCTGTGCACTGTTTCCAAAATAAACAACACAGGAAGGCTGACATACACAAATTCAAATTACTACTAGGAACACTCAAGCCATACCAGAGTTTTTGTTTCAAGACTGCTTCTCTCCATTAGCAGCCACACACACCCCATCTGTTGTCAGAACCACCTCTCCTTGCGTATTAGCATCTATTCTTTTGGGAAAATCCCCTGTGACATATTTCACTGGAATGGGATGAAACACTGATGAAAACTAATTATCCTGGTAAGTGAAAAAACCTCTTCTCTGACCTCAGACAGCTGAGCCCCACTGTCTACATCGCCTTGTCCAGTGACAGCTGGATTAGCCACAGGCAAAAAAACCCAGACATCCAAGACTGTGCACATAATAACATGCACAGCCACACAAACTGCAGAAGATGAACAGTTAAGAGAGAAAACAGTTGGTAGTCTCAAGCAACACTGGAACCCATGTATAGAAATTAAAAATAAAGAATAAAATTTTCACACAAAACAAGTCATTAGCAGCCTTGTCATCCTAAGACAAATCTATGACTGCCCTAGCATACTCAACTCTTTTCAAAGTTTAAATGATTTTGATGAGGAGAAAAAACTAAATGAATGTTGGGCTTCTAATCAACTTTGTGAATCTCTCTAACTCATCAAATAGTAAACTCTTATCCTTTCTAGTTTAAATGTATTGAAAACACATTATAGTTGAAGAAAATTGTGTCTTAATTACAGAAATGTGCTAACAACTGAATAACCGTGAAGCAATAAACAAGCCTGGTCTAACAGCAGTCCACCCAATTCCTAATCTCTAGCAATTACAGAAGCTCCTTGCAACACATTTTCATATCCTCACCTTCTGTGCCGGCAGCTCTTCGCTCAGCTCAACCATCTCTCTGGATGGAGTAAGAAGCGCGATTCCCCCAGAGCACTGTTACTACCTCCATCTTTGCATCAGTTCCCCTCTCAGCCCCTGTCCCATACTTGTTTGGGATTTGGCAGTTCCCACCTTCCCCTCTGGGAAGCTCGTACTCCCTTTGTGGGCCAATTCCTATACGGCTTTTTCCCCACCTGCGTCTTTATGTTGGCAACCAGACAGGTTTTTTTTGTGAATCTACTGTAGTGTCAGAAGGAAAGTTACAATGATATTAGATGGTGCTGTAGTCACTTAATAATCAAGTTAAAACACATAGGAAAACACTGAATATGTATTAATTCCAGTGTATCAGGCTAGTTATACTAGATTTAAGAGCTCCATCAATGGCTAGTAAGAATTATATAATGCTTGTCATGGTTCAACCCTAACTGGCAACCAGAACCACACAAAACATACTTGCTCACTTTCCCCCGGTGGGATGAGGGAGATAATCAGAAGAGTGAGAAAAAACTCATGGGTTGAGATAAATACAGTTTAATAAGTAAAGCAAAGTAAAACAAGGAATTCATTCACCACTTCCCACTGGCAGGCAGGTGTTCAGCCATTTCCAGGAAAGCAGGGCTCCATCACACGTAACAGTTACTTGGGAAGACAAACGCCGTAACTCCAAACGTGCTCCCATTCCTCCTTCTTCCCCCAGCTTTATATACTGAGCATGACACCATATGGTATGGAATAGCCCTTTGGTCAGTTGGGGTCAGCTGTCCTGGCTGTGTCCCCTCCCAACTTCTTGTGTACTCCCAGCCTACTCACTGGCAGGGCAGTATGAGGAGCAGAAAAGGCCTTGACTGGTTAGCAACAACCAAAAACAGTGCTTTATAAACACCACTGTCATCCCAAATCCAAAACACAGCACCATACTGGCTTGGGCCAGCAAGACAGTCAGCTCTACCCTAGCCGAAACCATTACAATGGTTTAGATAAACCACCTTCAAAAATCTATTTAAGTTTAGGGACAATTTGCAGGCCTGAATTCAAATTAGGCTTCAGAGCTGAACCTTCCAAAACCTACCAGATTTTAACATATCTACATGCAAAACCCCAACATTATCCATGAGCTAAGAATAATCAACATAGCATGCCTAAAAAATATAATCCCACACCATGTGTTGATGTGTGTATTGACTGAACTTCAACATGAATGAAGAAAACACAGGAAGACAAGGATCTGCCTTTTGTTCCATCAGAATCCACAGGACATTTCAGAAGTACATAGACAAGATCACCAAACAAAATACTCTTCTAAAAAAAAAAAAAAAAGAAAACAAAAAAACCCCTCTGACTCTCTCAACTCCCTCTGCTCCAGTCCACCAATCCCAATTTACTCCTGACATACCCTACGTTGGCAATTGAGCTTTCTCCAGCCTGTAGACCTCAAAGGCAGTATCTTGAGCTCTATGAAAATCTTACTCTCAACACCTCTGGATTCGCAATACCATAACTATAAATTTCCATGCATAAAACTTGAACCCAGTACCTGTCCTTCCTTAAGGTGGGAATTATTTATCCAACTTCTGAAACGTGGAAGCTATGTTAACACATAGAGTATGCAGTACTACGAACCCCTAATAACAAACCATCTTATCCCTAATCTAAAAGTGGCACAAACTGGCCATAAACAGCTGCTGTTTTCTTCTCAGAATGATTACTATCCCCTCTTGTCCAGTCTGAAGCTGCAATACCAAGATCACCACCACTCAGAGGGAGTTATGGGCATCCTGACATTACAAGACCAACAGTGCTGTACCAGGGACAACTCAGTATCCTGCTTCTTGAACTTCCGCATCAGTATTCCAAATCAACCCTCCAACTATTTCTACGTCAGAGCGACAGTCAAATTCTGGCTTTCCCACAGCTATTCTGGAACCTTTTCAAGTGCTATATATCACATTGTTTCCCCTCAAAATACAGGAGCAGAAATGACTTGGGTTCAGCAAAACCTAAGAGAAAGAATATTGAAAATAATACCAGCCAACAGGACCAGCAAGGGAATTCATACAGAATAACAAACTTGTGGCCCAATTTAGACTTCCTTACCTAGAAGCCTTTTCTAAACCTCTGCTGAAATTTTGTTGGTAGTGGTGTCATAGAAACACAGAGGATAATGCAACCTTAATGATACATTATGTGCTAAAATTATTCACAAAAAGGAACGGCGAAAGCAGATGCATTGCAGGAATGGTATTTAATGAAATAAATATTTAGGATAATACCACAGGTCTCCATATAGTCCTTTTTGCCAGAAAAAAAAAAAACCATTGAAATAAGTAGTACCAACTTAACAGGCCCACATGAAGTCTCTTTGCTCATCTATTTAAGAGCTTGCATTTGTTAAGTGCTCAGATATTGCTTCTCACCTATTCTTACAAGGCTTGGGATTCTCAATTAATCTTCCAAATAAATACTGGTAACATCACACAGCATCCAGGACCAACTTACTCCAGTTTAGCCATAGCTGAGGCAAAAGAAGAGTGCAATACCATAGAAAAAATTAAAATTATTTTCCACACTAATAAAGAACTGAATAAGCTTCTTATGCAGAAACTTTCCCTTGAGGCATCTTGGTCTCGGAAGGTCAACAGAGAATTGACAGTGAAAACTGCAGCATAAAAAAAATGGGGGGGGTGGAGGGGGAGAGGTACCAGAGGGGAGAAGAAAAAGAAAACCCTCTTCTGGAGGAGCCCCCTTCTGGACTACACGTACAAATGTCTGTAAAAATTTATAGTGCTTTCACTGATTGTGACATTTGGAGACAGCTATGTAACTATAAATCACTCTGTGATATATGGCACTTTTTAAAAAAGGATTTTTATTGTCATAATAACTACTTTCAGACTAAAACAGACATTAGAGTTTCGGCACATTACAGAGCTCATAATTTGGGCATGAAATCTCAGCTGCCTTAACGTGCTGGAAGCCCGAGGCATAAGGTGGTTATAGTTGCACAATCATATTCTGAGGTAACCTCTCCCTCCTCTCCTCCCAGGGGCAGCTCAAGTTTCAGGTGGAGAAGCTAATTATTCAATTCCAAGTTATATCCCCTTCCAAGTTATATTCCCCCAACTGGTGACTGCAGCTGTAACAGCATTGTAACAAGAAGCAGTACAATTTGAAACACTTACACATCTATCTACAATTTCTCCATCAGCAAAGGGCAGATACTTTCCTGCACCTTTTTGGAGCATGAGCTGTTCTCCTCCTATGCCTGTATTAATCTGGGCCCAATTTTGTCAGCATTGTGTGTAGAGACTCTTCATTGAAGTAGAGGGCAGGTATAACGTCACTGTTGTCACCGCTTTCAACAAGAGCTCCTACCAGCCTGCAGGGCTGCAGATCTGCACCTTACCCTGAGGAAGGCAAGGCCACCACCCTCCATGCCTAGAGTGGAGATGGGGGCTGCGGTGAACAAAGTGAAAGAAGCTGGCCCCTCTGCTTGGGCAGGCTCTAGCTCCTGCTTCATCTCCTGCCATTTTATTCAGTCAGAAACAGAGCTGGAGCCCAACTTCAACCCTCCCTCCTACAAGACAGTGCTTATCATACAGCGGTTAAGCAAGACTAAGATCCAGCTGATGGCCACAGAAGCATGGATAAGAGCGACCCTTCTTCCCCTCCATCGTCTCTCTTACAGATGAGTATCTGGGTCACCCATAGACAGTGATATTCTTCTTCCTGTTGGAAAGGGACTAGAGCAACTATACCTGGAGAAGATGGGTCCCTCTCTGCATGCAGTACTGAACCTGTGTACTTACAGGATGCACAGAATTGTGTCTGTCTCCACCCCTGCCCAAACCTCCCTCCCTCCACCACACTCAGAGAAATACAGGGGTGTGTCTGAATCCTGAAAATAGAGGGCTTAATTTCTTCACTCCTCTCAATAACATGAGACCCCTCCAGAAATGGAGACACAAACTGAGAGTCCATGAGAAGAAAATGCAGTGAATGCAAGGATTTCAACCGAGCAATACCTCTGCCAAAGATTCACCTACAATAGCCACCTCAGCCCCTGCCCCAGAGAAACAGCAGTGGACACGGACAAGTGACCGTCCCCTGTCCCACCCTGTGGCAGCAGCTCCCAGAGCCGCTGGTCCAGTCGAAGACCCCACTCCAGTCCAGCCTCTGAGTGAACACACTCAAGCCTTCAGCAGATTTATACTGATCAAAAAATAAAACCCTACTTAACCTATTAACAGCAACAATGGTGCTCCCCTTGATTTGGATACCCTGGGAATACAGACCTTATTTTGAGCAGATGTATAGCAGCCTTACAACACTTAAAACCAATTAGAACTGGAAGTTTAAAAGTGACCAGACAACTCCGATTTCTGTGATTCCTAGAGTAGAGCTGATTTTGTTTAGTGGATAATGTTCTTGCAGGCTTTGAGGGTTATTTTGCAGAAACTGAATGTGCCAAGATATGCACCCAATTTAACATCATTAGACTTGAAAGCTGGGTTCAGTCACTTCACAGCAAAATAAAGGCTATTTTCCGAGCAAGATTGAAAACAGAATCACTTCACAGCAGTAACACCACAAATCTTTAATAGATTATTCCTCTTCCAGCCCACCTCATGCCACCCCTTCAGATCTCAATCTTTAGTCACCCTAATTATCACCAAGAATAAGTTTTACAAGAGAGTCAATCTGGCAAAAATAAAACTAAAAAAACCGCAAGTTGAAACATGTGCTTGGATACAAAGAGATCAAATCAGAAACTACCCCAATGACTTTCCAAGGCCAGATCAGTTGCAATGGATGATGAGATACAGGAAAAAAGCTCTAACTTACATTCATAGGTAGTTACTCCTGCTGCTAAAGCTTGTGTGTTAAAAATCTCCAACAGGGGTTACCAGCAACCCTCTGAAGTGACTGAGTAGTTTAATAATTGAATCCATCTGTGCAGCACTCTTCCTGCGTAAACCAAGGCATGAATCCTGATGCAAGGTATCTATGGACAATCTCACAATAAATAATGATACAATAGTCACATGCAAGTTGCGACTACATCACTATTTTAAGACCCAGAGCAGTGAATGTGGCTCTGTCTAAGACTGAATACTCGGCTGTTTGCATTATATGTACTAGCTTTAGTCTTCTTCAGCTGGAAAACAAAATCGGATTGCAAAACTGGTGTTAGGGTGGTATAGAGCTCCCTCAGGGAAGTTTAAACTGTCTCAAAGAAAAGAAAAGATGTCTTTCATATATAAAAGATGATCACTGAAAGAGACACACTGAATACTACATATGTGCTCCCAGTGATTAATGAAAGTCTAATATTTTATAGCTTTACTTGAAGTTCAGTGAGGTCAGCAGAAACGTGTGATGTGTTTTATGTGCCAATGCTCTGCTATGTACTATTATGCTTTATTATAAACAGTAACCTGCAGAAGCTGGTGCATAACACTTCTCGGATCCTGCCCCACAAATACAATGGGCAGTTCCTCTCTGAGCAGCTCCCGCTGAAGGGAAACTCCATTAGCCTCACTAGATTAAGGATTTCTCTAATGGAGTGGCTGCTCTGTCTGGTCACCACTAAGCAGATAGAGACAGAAACACAACCTGAGCCCACGCTGCTCCGGCACCCCACCTTCACAGCATATGTTCTTGAAGAGCAGGAAGCAGCTACTGGACTGGCAGTGAGAAAAAAAATCCCGCTCTGCAAAATTTATCATTTAAACCACTCGCCCTTCCCAAAACTGCGTAAGACTAGTGTATTTAAATTTTCTTCCCCCCTCCCAGTTTTGCTCACTACTTCATATACCTACCCTTCCAAAAAAAGAAATCCCACGATCCCTTCTTTAGATTTACAGGGAGGAACAAACAACTTTGGTCTCACGCGTTTGTCAGCATACTCGTTTCCTCTTGCACTGTTCCATAAAAACCCCCTTCCATCCTTGTGTAATCTCTGCGCGTACCAGCAAACTGCTCACAGCCTGGGAAACTTTTTCCATTGAATTTTCTTTTCACACCAATAAAAGCTCAAGTCTGAAAAACTCTCAGGCCTTGACACTTTTTAAGTTTCACTAACAGACTGACTCTGCTACTCCATGTGTCCTGATGATACATACTACAATGAAGAGACCGACCCAAGAAAACTAGTTGCAGACCTCTTAGAAAGTAGCGCAAACCACCCCCGTGCACGGCCCCGCTGGGAGATGAGTGGTTTTGCTCAGTAACACAAAGCATGCTGAAGCCAGGCCTGAGTGAGAAACAGGAGGCAAATGGGCAAGTAAACCGACAAAGTATTCTTCTCAAAGTCACCTCCCTTCTTCCACACCTGCCGACTCCACTTCAACAATCCTATTATGAAATTTTAATCAGACGCACCCGAGAGAACCCTGCACGGCTTCCCCGTGCCGCCCCCACTCCACGGTCAAGTTAATAAGACACACAAAAGCCAAGAGAAAGACACCCCGAGCACTTGCTTATCCCCATGATGGGCCGTAGGGGTGAGGAGCCGCTGGAGCTGAGTGGGTGCCCTGCCTCCTGACCAGCCTGGCAGGAGTTTCCCCCGACTCTGGCGTAGCCCTACGTACCTACCTTGGCACCGCGCCGGGCAGCGCCTCCTCCCAGACCCCTTCCTCAGGGACCACGCATGGCTCCCAGCTGGCGGGCAAGGCTCCAGGTCAGGGAGCAGGACTGAGCTGGGGGAGAAGCGACAGGGCCCCAGCTGCAGGCCAGGGTGGCACGCGTGGGGTGCGGGTGGCACTCATCTGAGCTCCGTCCCCGGCAAAAGCGGGCGATGCTGGCAGAGCAGAGCATGGGACCCCGCAGCCCTCTGCCACCGACCGAGCGTCCTCCTCCTGCACTAATCCGCGCCGCTGTGCCAGCTTAGGGGATATAATTAGACTCACAAAGGAGCCTTGTTACCGCTCCCCGCTAAGAGGCCATAGCGGTTTTGATTAGTCATACCAGCGACTCCACCGACCGACTCCGGTGAACACTGTCTGTGGAGCTCAGCAGGGGAAAAGTGGAGCAAAGCCCAAAAAATGAAGCCAGAGGAGTGTTCCTGGAGGAGGCAGCAGGAGTGGGGATTTTCGTTTTTTAATTTGAAGTGTGTTTGACATGGCACGTGGAAAATACACTTAGATTATGCTGCTGAAACTATTTTTTTCAGCTCTTCCGTCCTTTCCTTTTGCAATCTTCTAAGCAAACACGTGGGTGAATAAACCAGTCTGGGACACTATATTCTAAAGAAGTCAATGTCACCTATGAGATGACAAATCTGCTCAAGGAGCAAAGCTAAATGAAAATCTCCAGAACCACCTGGGCCTCTGAAGATCCGATGGGCTCAATAGCATTTTAGAGTTACAGACATTTTTCCTATACATCAAAACCAAGCAGCCAGTCTTCTCAGGGAGCAGCCCTTCCCCCAAAAGAGAGGCAGCCTGTGATATCCCTAGAAATAAGTAACCTCAGTACTCAGAAAGGCATTGGAAATCATTGCCTGTGGAGAAAAGTGGCAGGTACGTCCTTCCATCCCCCAGGGAGCCTGATTTTACAAATTCTGGATAACTCTTTCAAAGGGCAATTTATTTTAATAATCTTTTGAAAAACTAAGCTTTATTCCATAGTCACACCATTAATCCTCTGCCGCTGGCCAGATTTGCACATGTAAGCTTGCTACGGTTGCTGACCATCGTCACACCTGAGGATGTAAAGGATACAGTAACAGGCTGAATAGAGTTTATTTGGGGTAAAATGAAAAAGATTAGTTCTGCTGTATCCTTAAGGCCAGGAGAATCAGGAGGAGAAATTTTCTTCTTACATACCGGCATACGTGCCAACATCAGGCTTTCCTCAGGTTCACTGACCCATCACACTAAACACACAATGACTATACATTTTTCTTGGTACTGCGCTATAACACAGCAGATTGATTGCCACTAGAAGCTGACTGCACCGCAGCATCCTTACCAACTGACTGACTCACACCGTGCATACGAAAAATGAATGGCTTTCCACAGGTCAAAGGAGGATGCGCTTATAATCGCTAAGGAAATGCTGGCAGTACTGGGGATTTACAGAAAATCCTCAAACTTCGGGAAGGAGGAGGCGGCGGCTGTCAAAAGGGTAAGAAGTGGTCCTATTTTATGCAGGCATCTTTGGATTTTAATAAGAAATCTAGTTAAGGCAGGATATGGCACAATTACACAATTACAATAGCTCTGCTGTGTGAGCATGATGAAAGTTAGATGGCCCATGGCTAAAACTTTCCCAGACAGACTGCAATATTCTATCCAAAAATGACTGCACTTTATATAAAGGTGAGAGTATTGATTCCTCACAGATGTTAAAACAAATACAATGAGGGGTTTTGGGAAGTGTTCTGAACAAAAGTAACCTAGCATGATCCCTTTCTTATCAACATTAACACACACGCATGCACATGCACGTGCACACTCAGTCCAGAGAAAGAAAGACTTCAGTTTGACAGGTCACTTTTCTAACATTGTTTCTGAAAGAGTCTAAAACCCATGGAGTTATTGTTGTGTGAATGAGGATGCAAAGTCCAGCTGACAAATACTATTCTATACTTGGTGACTTATTTGGCAAAGCAGAGGAGTAAGATCAAGTGGAAAAAAGAACTTTTTTCCTGAATTTCCAGCAGCAAGTCCACCTTCACTCTATATAATAGAAGAATAAATTGCATGGAGTGAGTATTACTGAATCCACTGTCTGAAAAACTATTAGAATTACATTGGTATAGTGCTAAAAAAAAAAAAAGAAGAAAAACAAGAAAAGGAAAACTTGAACCTCAAAATATAGTGGGCTAATACAATTTCTAATTTGGCTTTAAAAAGCTTTTTTCAGTCTTAATCTGCAATCAGATACTGATGAGCTGTCCTGCTAGACTACAGCCAGAAGCGTAAACAGATAAAGCAAGCTCATCTTACCTTCACTACAAGGACTGCTAGGCACGGCACTACATTTGCTGGAAAACAGGTGTAAATAAAGTCACATAATTGCTATGAAAGCATTTATGAAAGACTAATTGATTTTTTTTAAATATCCCTGAAAGCACTGGGATCATTACTGTGCTTATTTTACATGTAGGATCCAAAGATCAGAGAAGGTGAGTGACCAGAGAGGTGCCAGGCACAAAGATTTCAACCTGTCAAAGAATAGAGACTTTTCAGTCAAGCATTTTGAGGGCAAAGACCCCTCTTACTCAAGGCCTTATATCAAGTGTAAACCTGCCACTCTCCAAGAGAGTACAAGTAAGTAAATAACCTGGGATCATTACTCTAGGTGCTGTTGGATTACAGCGTAGAAGAAAAAGGAGTTTATAGCCAACTTCACACACTTTGTATTAATGCAGATGTGCTTATAAAGCTATGACTTTATAAGCTGGATTTGTAATCATGATGATACCAACTCTATGTAGTACCAAACAACTTTTCTTTAATAACTGTTCTTTTCTTAAAAGAAGAATCTGTAGGTTCTAGTTCAAAGGAAACCCCTGCACACCACAATCTGAGCTTCCAGAAGGCTTCACCTCCTTACTGAAAAATAAAACACCAGCTAAGAGCTTTGTAATTCAAAAACAGAACTGGTCAAGCATAACCTCTTCTCCTCTCCCGTCCCTGGAATCAGAAAACAGCGACTCAGGGTGAAAGGCTTTCACTGGGAACACACATATCACTTTCACTGGGAAAGGTTTCCCAGATCCCTTTTTTTGTTCGTTTTAATAACCAATGTTGTGAGGAGTAACCCACTCATCACTAAGAGCAGAGCCGCAGGAAAAGCAGCATCTGCATTCCAGCCCATTGCCGAAGGTGCCCGTCCCAGCCTCTCCTCTGCCTGACTCCGGCTCCCACACGGACTTCACTTCCCCACCGAGCCCTTGGCTCTCCTTCCTCAGGCATATGGCTTTTTGCCGAAAATATGAAGATTAAAACTGGTCAAACATCTGAACGCTCAATACGCATGTCCCCTTTGAGATCTTCTGGGAAGCACATTTGGGATGCTTTTGTCCTGGACTGACCTTCCTTTATTTAACATTTAATTTAGGAACATTTATCCAAAAGAGACGGCGTGTGTTCTAAAGCAGAAAACTCGAAGTTATATATATATATATATATTTTTGAAATCCCTTTTAAGTCATTTAATGAAAGCAGCAGCCACAAGAGAGCGCTACCAGCAAACGAGTCAACCACAGGGAAAACTACAGACTTGAAGCTATTCAGAACTCANNNNCGGGGAAAAATAGAAACGTGAAGCTCTTCAAAAACCAAAAAAAAAAAAAAAGGCAAAAAAAAGCATCTCTTGTGGTCAAGCAGTCTTATTTGCACATTTAAAAGAAGTCCTCAGACATTTAATTGCTATAGCTGTGATCTTCAGAAGTCAGGAGAGATCCCATGTGTCTCCATTTTTGAACACTGACTTTGAGACATGTTCATTGCTCCTTCTCTTTGTTTTCAAAGGGAGATTACTCAGCAGTTTTTGGATTTTAGGCACCTTTAAAATGACTCACTCCAACTGAGACACCTGAAATTAACAGGCTGTTTTCTGATATCACCTTTTTTTTTTTTCTTTTTTTAACAGCTGTAACTCACTAAAACTCAGTGCAATGAGTTAAAAAAAATCAAAACTGAGTTTGTGGCTTTGCTGTTTGTTTTGTGTCTCTATGCACTGAGTGTCTGAATACCTTGTACTCCCTTCTTACCTTTCCACAAAAAGGGCTGACAAATTCTAACAACAACAACAAAGTCAGCCTATTTTTCTGGAAGCAGCAAATGGAACTGCAGCATTTTTCTCCATGCAAAACAGGAAGAGTTCCTGTTTTTGCCTTTTCAGCTGCTAGTATCTTATCATAAGAGGAAGTGACTCCCAAAAAGTATCCCTAAAGAAGAACTAACCTAGAATTTGAAAACAAAACAAAAAAATATAACCATGTGCTTAACTTATGGACTTCTAGGGGGACGGAGGGGGTCTAAAAGATAGAAAAGAAATAACAAAAGCAATCTATTAATATTCAGATGTCTTAGAATGGCAAATTGAACGCATATTTTGACAGACAAGTTACTGACAGAGGTCTATGATATACGTATCTCTCCAAATCCCTAAAATTACAGCGAAGAAGCATATCCTACCTTAAATGTCTATTCTCACCTGCCAAAATTCACACAAAGATTTACACAACAGCCGTTTGCCTTGCTCTCAACCATAGCAAGACTTAAAGAGTCTGTAGCATTGCTCTTTGCTTTCTCCTCCCATGCATCGGGTAACCCGTTGGTCTGACCTCCCATCTGCCAGGCACCCTGTGTCTGAAAATGGAGCAAACAGCAACGCTGCACTACAGTCAACAGTACCTCTTTTAAAAGGAGCCATGATGGAATGAGCAGGAAGAGCTGGACCTTGTGGCAGGACAGCAGAGCAGCTCCTTTCCTATCCCATGACCCAGTAAGTTGCATTTTACGTAAAAAAAAACAACTGAAAAGACCTCTGCTTAGGTCTGTGAAAACAAATAAATTATCGAGTCTCAGTGCCTTGAAGAGTTCAGTCATTAACTTGGGCAAATCAGGATTTCACCATCACAGTTTGCTCTCGTTTTCCTTGTACCTCAGCCCAACTGTACAGGCTTGAGCAGGATGAAACAGCAATTTCATTTACAAATAAGATATGCACTGTCGACAGCGAGGTATTAAGTTGTATGAGGCATTAAATCATCAATCTTCCTGCCTGATAAATTCACAATAGACTACCCTGATAAAACTTCCATATTCTGGAACTGTTTTTCCTTGTTCTGCCTTCGGGAACTAGACACACACATCTGGATGTCCAAGATAAAAGTGTTGATCTTAGGATTTATGGTATATAAGCTACATAAATACTTTTTCCTCATTCTTATTTTGTGCATATTCTGCTACCTTTTGATGACTAGATAGCATTAAGCTCCTGATGTCATTCTCTTACCTCAGTTTTTGTCATGATTTATCAGAATTCTTCTAAAGGATAATAAAACATTTTTTTAGTGAGAATTTATCATCTGGAGGCATCTAAAATGCTTTACCTATTGAAGAATCGGCTCCAAACGTTGGTTCCAGCAGGGTTTACTTTCAAACATTTTGGAAATTATCATGCTACAAAAGCAAGGTGCTAAAGAAATCAATCTTTAACATAAATACAAAAAAGGCTTCATTCACCAGTAACCCTGAAGAAAAACACAGCCTCTGACAGGGCAAACACTAACAGCAGCAGGAGTCGTCAAAATACACGGGGGATTTAAGGCTGTCTCACCACAGCTGCGACAAAGGATCAGGAGCAAGGAATAGGATGCAGAGCAGCTTTTGGACGTGCTTCCCACCACCACCTTTGCCCAGGATGGAGTGAGCAAGCACAGCTGCGTGCAGCTGCCTACACTGGCCCAACATGTTGCCTTCAGCAAGAAGGAACTTGCTGTGTCCTTGGAGCATGCGGCCGTGGAAACCCTGCTTTGCTTGTGGCCAGAAACAACGGGCATGTTTTGCCTCCTAGCCGCTTACCACAATGAGCTTACCATTCAATAGCTGTCCTAAACGAACCAAGTTTCCCCAGAAACCACATTTCAAATACCAGTGTTTCTACACAGGTGTGGTGCATTCCCACACCAATTTCAGCTGTAATTTACCTAACCACATCCAAGGTGACGCAAAAACAGGAGCAAGGAAAGACAGTTCCTCCAGTCCCAGGGCATTTCAGGAGAAGGCCCAGCCTTCGTTCGTCTCATTCCTGGTTAAAACACTATAGCCACATGATGCAAATTACCGAGCCTTCACAAAGAACAACCCCATGAGCTGAGATGCTCCAAGTTTTATTTGGGAAAGCTATTTTGCTCTGACATGCCCTATGTCAGATCAGATTTTGAAGACATTACCATGCCCCAGAGCACATCCTTCCCCACCAGTTGCCACCCCCCAGTTTCGCTGGCCACCCCCCCAGTTTGGCTGCCCACCTGCTGGCAAGGCTGCCCCATGAGCCAGACCAAAGGACTGACTCTGATTTCAGTCATAACCCAGCAGAAATTTCCTCAAACCCCTGCTTTTGTCACTCTGTCCTGCCTCTGCACTCAGCATGAAGCCAGACTGAAAGTGTAAGGGCCGTATAACTCATCAGTATGGTGGCTGTGTCTCTGTGCCAGACTTTGTTTTGCCAGGTGATCCAGTATTATGCAGATTCAGCAGCAATGACCATAAAATAATAGGTTTCTTGTGTAAGAGATAAGATGTAAATTTGTTCAGTTATTCAGTAACTAAAGCTGCAACACTCTTGCATTCCTGCCCTTCTTTTAAGTGGTCACATTTCTGGAGTTAAGGGTTGGATTCAGAAATTATTTTAAAACCTTTTTATAATCTTTTCAAGTTGGAAGGTGTTACATGTAGTTACTTGACCAAGTAGAGCATAAAATCTCTACGGTCAACATGGTAGGCTACTTGACACTGAAACATTTAAGAAGTGTCCAAGTTCTCAATCTCGTCAGTCATTTCATCTTCAGCAGGTGAAATACGTAACCTAAAATAAAAGTACCGCAAGGAGAACTGCACCACACTGAATCAGGAGTGTTATTACTACTCTCCTGAAGTGACACGCACACGTACAAAAGTTCTTGATTAGTCTTTAAAAAACCCAACACTCTTAAGTGCTTAAGAGCAACCCCAAACCATTCAGTATTCCAAAATCCATACAACACACACAGAAGCACTCCTTCCAAATGCAAAGAAGATTCCTGACACAAAAATATTATTTTTTTTAGCCTTTAATGGATGGGGTTATAATTCTGTTTCAGTCAGGAGTCTGCAGAGATCTATAGTATTATCAAACACACACGCACAAAAATCCTCTGTGCCTGCATGTGAAAGTCCTATATGAAATGAGTAAGTCTTCAGACCCCCACATCTTAGAAGGCTCACTCATTTCCATCTCTCACCCAAGGGGTTACAGTTCAGTTTCCACTACCTACACTGCAATTCACCAGTGGAAAGCAGTTTTAAGAATAAATCCAACGTACCACCTGGTAAAAAGCTATGGTTAAAGCCTGTAAGCACTTGTATAATTTTTCATCTTCAGTCATGTGAGTGCTCTCACTAAATTGGATGAGACTACTCATGCTCAAAATTAACCATTTCGACAAGTGCTTGCAGGACTGAAGGGAAAAAAAAACCCTCTAGAAACCAGTCATGACTCACAGGTTGTTACCATCCAATGCATATTCCGTTCCACAAAAAAGCAACATTGCCCAATTTTGGTAATTACTTCACAAAACTGAATAGCATCGCCACAAGTAACCTTTTGAATAAGCATATTTAAATTATAGAGGATTCCTTTTACCCACAAAGAAATGTCTATGCCTTTCCTAATACTTCAAACATCGCCCTAATGGAGATGACCTGGTAAAACATGGTGACATCTGTGATATTTTTTGCCTTTCTGTTATTCAAGCTTTACAGGCTGGATTTTTTTACATTGGTAAAGAAATAAATTATGAAAGTCGTCACAAGATGAAAACACGTCAGTCACAACACACACGTTGAGAGAGCCCTGACAGTTGTACAAGACAAACATCCAAAACTACGAGACAAGGATTTGCTCTGTGAAACCAGGGACAACACACCACCAACTGAAGGAACTGAAGCTTATGTTCACCTCAAGTGTCCACTAGCGTGTCACTAACAGCATGAACCAAATCACATTTAACGTAACTAAGAAACTGCTGAGGTGGGCAGAAAATTAAGAAATAAAAGTGCTTTTTAGATGTATACCCCACCAAAAAGACAGCTGGCAACAGGAAACACCCAAACACCTGCATGGCGTTGCTAGGGTCACAGTGAAGGGAACCTGGATTCACACTGTCTCTGTGTTGGTTAAGTGACCACGCTGACAGTTAGCCAACCAGAGGAAATGGTCCTCGTCAGGGCTCTTCCAAAGTATAATTTGTTGAAAATAAACGATCAAAATGCATGCTCTTCCTTTTTTTGTGTCCGTTCCTTCCATCACTAGCGCAGGACCACACAGCCAAAGGAGGAGGAGGAGGAGTAGCCCGGCCACCCTCAGGTTTGCCCGTGGAGGAGGTGGGGGCCATGCCTGAGCAGGAGGGGAGCTCCGCGCCAGCTGGCTTTCACTGTGGACCCACACCAAGCACACATGTGCAGAGTGGCGTAGTTGCTCCATTCAACACTCCTTCATGGAAAGATCCTGCTGGGATTGCTAGGCACTCCTTAAAACACAGGGCATCCACCCCAAGGGCTCCTGAAGCAGGCTTGTAGGCACTGTGCAATTTGCACGACACGTCACGTTTGCACTTCCCTGGTTCCTGCCTTTCCCCCATGACTCACGGTAGCTCACTGACGGCACCCAAGCAGAGAAATAAGAGGCCCCAGCCTGGTGATGCCCTGTCACACATCCCGACACAGGTGGCTTGTTCCTCCCTCCATCGCAAGACCTGGCCAGGAGCAGGGGCTGCTGGACACCCTATCTGGCACACATTTAAAACTGGCCATCCTGCTTCGCGCAGAAGAGCGGGCCTACAGCAACACACTGACCCATTTTCTCAGTGAATTTGTGAAATGGGAATTTAACAGCCTAGCCCTTCCACCAACTGCAGCCACACAAAAACACCCAAGCCTTGAACTTTATAGCTGTGTGCATCTGTTACAAATACCCACTTGCAAAGTGTGTGTACTGAAGATCTGCACAGGCACACGCTGTTCCACACCCACATCAATTTCAAGAAACATGGGTAACAAGGGGCCATCACACCTGCCTACTGTGTGCATGCATATATAGCCCTGGAAAGCGCTACTACAGTTACCTATTTCCAAAGTCTGACTGAAAATCCAGGCATTAAAAAAATTTTAAAAATTTCATCTCGGTCAGTCAAGGCCAAGGTCAATCTTCAAAAAGGAAGAACTATGTCTACTGGGGAGCAAGAGAGCAATCACTGCTATTTGTTCTGCTGTAACAAACACTAGTTCAAGAAGCAATGAAATCAAGTTTAATGGCAAAATGGATTTTACTCCTACTCAACAGTGATTCTCCACAAATGCATTTGGTTTATTGAGCAATACTTAACCATAACCATCGACTAAATATCTGTAATACTTGCTTAATCTGCAAAACTACGTGTATTTTTCTACTTTTGTTTCCAATACTATTTTGATATCTATAGAACCAGAACCATCAAGTAGCCAACACAAGAGGCAGAATTCAAAGTCCTCAATCCATATCTTGTAATTGTACAAAAACCATAAATCCCTCATCTTCCCAAGTCATCTCACAAATTGATATTGCCAAGTTTCACAGAGTACTTCTGCAGCCAAAAGGAGCTACAAAGTGCACAGCCAGCTGCTCCACAAGTGATAAACAGGTAAGACTAGGTTCCCCATTAGGTTACACAAAACCCACTATGGAAAGGTCACTGGGGGCGCTGGGCATTTTTCTGCTCAGAACATGACAAAATCTCAGTGATCTCCCAGCTGAATGCTGTAAATGACTGTCAGATTTTTTATTGCCAGGCTTCCGCCCAGGTCTCAGGTTCTGAAACAGTACTGTACAATCTCAGAGCCCTCGAGACATTCATTAAAAACACTCCTTCTGTTGTGCTTCAACTAAATGGCTGTCTCTTCGTTAAGTGCCATGCAAAAAGATTACCCTAGCTTTCCACAACTAGGTGTTCATAGTTCATGTATCATGACATTTACTTCCCTTATTAGGATTTAGCTCAGCAAATTTCAGCATTCAGATTATGCTTCTGATGGCAAGTGTGTTTGCTGTCACTCTCTTTCCCTCTCCAAGGAACTCCTCGGCATTGCAAAAACAGCTTGCACTTCTGCCGCATAAAGGCACCAAAACAAAATGCTACATAAAGGAAAAGAAAACACGCCCATTCGTGCGTGTGCAACGTGGCCAGAACTATTCCAGAATGTTAAGGCTGGTTCTCAGGCGTTGGTCAACGCTGGTCAGGTTGAACTGAAAGTCCAGCTTCCTGTCACCAGCAGAGCCTGAGGAAAAGTAGTCCATGGCTACTCCCTCCCTTATCCACCTGTTTCCGCTGTCACTAAAAGATGATTCAAGCAGCCAACAGAACAACCCCACATAACTTCTTAGCTATTATATGGTCCAAAGGCCATATAATCCCACCCTCTATTTAACATTAATAAACCACAAATGGAAGCATCACCTATGTGTCAGTTTTTAAGAGTTTAATGTGTCTCATGGATTCATAGTGAAAAATTGTTGATTTGTGGTATACGCTTATGTCTAGCGTGTGCAAAGGAATGGAAATTATCTTTAATAACTAGATGGTAATTTAAGGTAGAAGTGTGTGCAGAACAGTTCAACTACACAGAATATGGTAACCACTTCAAGTATCAACACTCAATATCAACACACAGAGCAATTTTACATGTGTATATATAGACAGGCACACATCTTTTCCAGAATGAAATTCACACACAATTCCTGTAAGAAGTGTCCTAAGCACACCTTCCTAAGAAAGGAATCTACTCAAGAAATGACTCAGTGCTACACCGAAGAACTAGCACGTAATTAAGATGTGTTGTTTTAACAAATCCACTTGAGAAAACAACATGAAGCCTCCCGAGTCCTCCTTTAATCCAAGAACAAAAGTACACTGCACTTGTTCAACCATCAATATACACAAGCTACTTAAACATCATGCTTACTGTTGAGCCAGTTGCACAGTCCTGATTTGGTTTAGACCTCAACTATGTGATGTTTCCAAAAAATACGGCGAAGAATGTATGCTGATAGCCACCACTTTTATGCTGAGTATTTGGTTCTGCACACACTTTTATTTAGAGATCAATGTTATTTTCCTTATGCAAGTCAAGCACCAGATTCATCAAAAATAGTGTGTAAAAATAATTTTGTGGAAGCCAGCTAGCACTGCTGAACAGCACCAGCCCCAACTTTTGCCACAGTCACAAGTTAATTATTGTGAATGAAACACATTTCTCACTATGGCAATACTTTTTCACTTGGTCTTGGCTGTAGGCACATTAGACTTCTAAACCGAAAATAGCATGCCCTACTGTTTCCCAGGTACAGAAACAGTTAGATCAATATAAGATCAGAATGTGGCATTACTGGATGAAGGACTGACCCATACGGAGGAATTTCACATGGACACACTTGTCAGCAGTGACAAATAAAACCTGATTTTTCCGGATTAATTCTACTTAAGGAATTAATACATAAATAAGAACGAAGTTCTCTACTTACCAGCAGAATTCTGTTAAAAAATAATTTTTCCACATCATGATAGTTTTTAAAAAGTTTGCTTTTCACTTCTGGATCAGTCTAGAAATAGATACCACAAACAACCCTAGGGAAAAAAGTTTTCAACACAAAATCTGGATCTTGTCTTCCCAAGCTAACTCACAGATAGCAAGGACAAACATGATTAAAACAAAGATTCTTCTGACCTTCAGGACTGGGTCATTGAACCTCAAACCATTCATCTATTTTGTGCTTCAGTTTATCACACTGACACCCACAGGGAATAAAATATTAAAGCAACACTATAACTTTGTAGAGTGGGGTTGATGGTTGGACTTGATGATCCCAAGGGTCTTTTCCAACCTGAGTGATTCTGTGACTATAGACAAGCATCATAGTGCTAGACAAAGGACACAGGGCAAGCAGACAAAAAGATGCTAAGGCAACTTGCAGATCAATACTTCATCCTATATGTAACTCAATGAAAGGGAACTGTGGGACTATCCCCAGTCTCCCTAGAGACCAGTAAGGGTGGATCTGAAGAAGACTGAAATACTCTAAAAATGCTAAGGCAGCCATTTCAAGATTGCTGTAATTAATTAAAGCGCAGACTGCCTCGGTAAGGGGTGGTCCTATCCAGCTGAAAACCTACTTCCCCAAGTAATTTTGCAGTCAGATCAGTTCCCTGATCCAATTCAATCCAGACCTGCAGGAGTGCTCAATACAAAGACTGAACAACTGGTTTGCTTAAAGACAGGACTGTTTAAAGCACTCATAAAAATTCTGCCTAAGATTTAGGGCAAACAGAACAAAACAATACTGTTGTTCAAACCATAACTCCTGGAAGAAAGCATGCAACAAGGCTTTTATAAAAACCTGCATCATTTGAACTTCCAACAGGAAAAGAAAAGCTATTTCAGCACCCAGACAGCAGTGCATGAGAACAAGTTGGCCAAGAATAAAATGAGACTGGGTGTTAAAAGGTTTCTGACCGTCAAAGGACTGATGTCCTAAGGCAACTTTCCAAGAGAAAGAACAAAGTTGAAAAAACACAGACAAAAAACCCTAGCTGATTTCATTCAGTAAGTTTTAAGAAATTTTATCTAATATTATGCAGGCTGTCAATGACCCAAAAGGCTCTTGCCTCTTTTGGGAGCTATGGAAATCTTCATTAATTTAAGACAAAAAATGTTTTCCTAACAGCTGCCACTATTTCAGCCTCCTGGCTAGAACAGCAAGGTTGCTTTTGCCCATTGCACGTGTGCTAGGGAAGGAAAAAGAGGAGGGATGAGAAAGGACTGATGAAAAACCATCAGCTTTGCACCAAACTGCAGGCAGGCGTGCATAGCAATGGGGGCTCTGTTGCCTGCAGAGAATGGCCACAAATCCCCAGCAGCAAACCAGTGCTTGATTAGCTGTATGAAAATCACAGGCATGGGGTGAAGTACTTGTGAATGACAAGAATGGCATAGCTGTGTCTCTTATGAGGATATTTCAGCATCAAACTTTCTGCCATTTCCAAAGGCAGATCAGAATTCAGATTCTGAGCAAGCTACTGTCATAAAACTGAAAAGCACCAAGAAAGAGGGAGTCTTTCCACTTGGTCTGAAGCTTTTCATAGTAATTAAGACTTGCTGTCTTAGCAGATTCTTCAATGTTTATGAAACTTTTCAACCCTGAAGGTCTCCCTTTCTGTGACAGAAACAACTGATGTAACTTCTGATAACAAAAGTCCTTTTACTGGAATAGCCAGTACAAGTGCTAAACACCAACATGACTTGCAGTAGTTGAAAAAGCATTTTATTTTGCATTTATTAGCTTTAGTGCTACAAAAATTTTGGGAGAGCTTACGGAAGCAGCTATTGGTAAGGATATAAGTTATCACTTGTGAAAGAGATTCAGGTTCCTGTAATTCCTTCTGTCAAAAACACCTTCTTAAACCAAAGGTGAAAAGCATGATTTTGTACCTCTCTTACCTATCAGTGCTATTTCACAAAACAGAATCCCCAGCTAAGACAGCCTCAAACGATGGTTATATTTACAGACTGGATCATCATACCTGTCAAACCCCAATTCTCAGCATTTTCAGTGTTGTGGCAAAATTCTTTTTTGATTTTAACAAAGACACCCAAAATTCTCACATGAAAGACTGGTTGGTATAATTTGATAAAATTAACAATAAATAAAAAAATAAATAATAATAATAATAAAAATAAATAAAAATAATAAAAGTCATCAATTAGAATGTTCTGATTCATCAGAGTAGGAAATTAATGAGAAAAATTCAAACCCAGAAACAAAATCTTTTTTCAGAAATTACAAGATTTAAACTACTTTCAGTTGTTTTCAACTTTTATCAAAGTTACTTTATGAAACTTATTTTTAATTCAAGTTAGTAAAAAAAGTGTGAACTTGAAAGTCATAAACCAAAGTGACAAAACAAAAAGCTTCCAAACCTTGTTCTGTTTTGATAAGCTGTTTCAGTTTTACCCCTTCACTAATAACTAACTGAAAGTACTCTTTACCCAAAACCCTGTAAGAAATGCTTGAGACCTCCAATATTCTCAAAAAGTGGGAAAATATGTTTCCAAAAGCTTCCCATGTAACCTGTTCCTCACAGCCCCACTGGCCTGCACAGCAAACGTGCTAAAAAGCATTCCCTGTGTCTGCACCCCAAAGGCAGGACGGACAGCCTGCTTCGGGCCCTGCACTTCAGGAAGAAAGAAAGGAACAGAGTCCCAACTCATCACACCGCGACAGTTTCAAATATATTGCCTCAGTTTTTGCTCAGATCAATAGGCTACCTCTCCCCACGTCTTCATCCATAAAGAGTCTGCGTTCACGGAGGTAACACCGCACAATACACACATTAATAACACTGAATGAACATCATTATTTTGCTAAGTCTTGTCCAATTTAGCTGCCCAGTAGCTTATAGCCTGGAACACATTTGGTTCTCCAGCTGAAGAACACAAGTTTACCTTTTTACTACAAGCTTCAGTGTCTTATGTGAACCTTTCACCAGGCAGATTGCTTCTTGTCGGAAACCAGAGAGGCCCACATCATTGATGCCAACAATTTCATCTCCAGCCAGTAACTTGTCCACAGCTGCAGCTTTGCTCCCATCTTCAATCTGAAGAAAAAGCATATCAAATGGTGGAATTATTCAGGTTGCATAGTGACACCTTTAAAATAAGTTAATGAGCTTTCACTATTGGCTTCATACAATAATTACTATGGTAACTAAGTGTTAAAATGATTTTTAAAAATAAATTTAAAAACGCTACAGAGAGTGTAATGATGTTATGGAAACAATTAGAACAGGAAACAAATGGAAGGGGGGAACGCTGAGAAAACCAGAAAGCTCGATGGAAATTTGGGAGTCAAAAGCTTCTGTGATCTTGAGCTCCGTTCAACACAGGCAGGTAATCATACTTGCAAATAGAGCTTTGGGCAGGCATCTTAAAATCTGGTTCTCTACAGAAGGTAACCAATAATATTAACCATATAGTCAATAACAATAACCACAGAGTCAACTCTAAAAATCTGGCATGCTATGAAACCCCCAAATATTGCATAACAAGCCGGTCTGGAAAATAAAGTGATTTTCATCAGGCACATAACATTTAGGAAAATATCCATACAGCTAACTAACAGCTCTGGCTAGAAGAGATGGTCTGAGATCCAAGGAAGAAAAACAGCATGTCACACTGCCAAAGAACACAGCAATACTAAGGGAAGTTCACTGGAAGATTATTTTGCTGCCACAGGCATCTCCTGCATGCATTGAATTTTTACACAACTATTCATAACATGTGGCTAAACACGCACAAGATAAATTAAAGAGTCAGTTTTTGGCAATTCCCATGCCAATGAAGGAAACAAACCCATTACGAGCTACCCATTTTTAAAATTTAAAACAAATCCCAAAATCTTGATCAGCCAGACTAGCAAGTACCAAGAGTTTGAACTGATTTCAAATATAGCTGTAGGTGTCGAACACTTTGCAATTCAGGCCCTCGGCTTTCTCACTTTCTTCCCATGTCCTTTGCTGTTGACACAGCCTCCAGTTTCTCAGTCGCTTGGGCTCATGATCTACGCGCTTAATTTGATTCCTCCCTCACTTGCTCACAATCTATATCCCACCTCATCTTCTAGATTTGACACTTTGACTTCAAAGCAAAGAGTTTCATTTATGTCTCTATTATGTTGTGCCTTGACTACAGTATCTCCGAGTTCATTATTAAATGCCAGTGAAACTACAAAGAAGAAATCTTTGTAATTGCCCCAACTGCAGAAAGCTTCATAAAGAACTGCCATCTTCTGAGGCACCAAAGTCAATCAACAACAAGATAAATCCAGAGGAAAATAGCTTCATGAATTCTGAAGCTCACAGTACAGGTTTTAGGGACACTCCAGCAACCAAAGTATAAATTAAATAACCTAATAAAATAAAGCAATGTCTCTTGATGAAAGTACATTAGGATGATCTCATACACCCCACCAATCTCATTCCAGGCACACAAAAGCTCTCTTTATGTAAGTTCAGGATAAATGTTCTTAAAAATATTCAGACCTCTAAATTTAAGCCAAAAAGAATGCCATATAAAATGCTTAGTCTTATACCCCATTCCAAAATGCTCATTATTAATACTAATGAAGCAATTTAATTCCCAGAACTTCTTATCTTAATAAAAACACTGATAATTAAAGACAGAGCAAGTTTCTACATCCTGATACATCTAATTCTCAAGCTATGACCTGCTTCTGACCTGCTTGTGTATCCTCTGAACATCAAGAATTTATCAGAATACTGAATTATCGTTGCAAATCCTCAGTAAACTTGAAAACAAAGGAGCAGCAGTGGAAATCGCTTATATGCAAGGAAAGATTTAAGTTCAGGGATGTCAAGTACAGAGTGGCTGCCATACGAGGGACCCTGAAGTCAGGCAGAGCTGAACAAGAGAACAGGCAGCCTGAGACTCATGAATCTCAAGCTTCCTAACAAGCAATCGCAAGTCTTTCAAGTGTTCAGATGCATTTCTGGGTTACTACTAAATAAACGGCGTTTGGAGATCTGAAGCCCAGTAGGTTAGAAAAGCAGCACGAAAACATTAATGAAAGTCAAAGTTGAATCACTAGAATTGTAGGGAGAAGGTCAAACAGAGGTGAAAAAAAAAAAAAAAGGGGAAAATATCTTATTGGAGGACACATTCTAAACTCCAAAATGTAGATGCCAACCAATTGCAGCCCTTATGTGGATGCCTGAGCAAGGCACCTATCCACCTGGTCCTGAAGACTTCAACAGGGTCTTTTTGTGTCTTACCAAAAAAAAAAAAAAA
>VYZM01009247.1:445816-474151 GCA_013398915.1 Dromas ardeola
AAGACAGACCAAAATCTGTCTCCTAGGGTTTCAAGGAATGCTCATTGTTCTCAGGAAGCGTGTTTGTTTTTTCTTCAGGCTGGCAATGCACTGACAGCAGGGAGTATTCAGTTACCCCCTCTGAGTTTTCATTTCAGCAGGGAGACTACACATTCCACACAGTGCAAGCTTTCCAAAGAGACACCGGCTGTACAAAACAACATTAATTAAAAAAAGCTTTTAAAAAATTAAAAAAAATCAAAACCTAGACACAAAGCTGAAGCCGTCTTCATGAAAACTAGAAGCACCTTCCTTTTAATACCTTACTTCCAGATCAGCTGCAACTAGGGAGAATAAAGACTACATATCCATTCACAGTAAAAGTGAAGCTGAACAAATTTAGACATAAATCTTCTGTACTGGTTTTACCTCAGATCCCTGAATGGCTGCATGAATGCGATTCCACTTGACAATGCACTTTTAAGTGGAAACGGCTATGTATTTTTCCTGTCTAGCTAACAATTTCTTCAGTTACACTAAAAAGTTCTTTAGTAATAATGACTAAAAAAAAAAAAAAAATCCATGAGGAAAAGACCTCTTCAAAAAATTGCCCTACTAACCTGCCTGCTCAGTGCAAACTTGGACAATGCCCCTCCAGCTTCTCATTCAGGTTTTCTCTTTTTCTCCTTATGTTTCCATGTATTGTTTTTATTTATTCACCCATTGATAAACCTTTCCATCTCATCAGACCTTCACTAGAAGTGTAAATTACAACCAAAATACATAAACATTTAGGACTAGCAAATTTACTTGAAAATTTCACAACCATTTTTCACCCATCAAGCATGAATGTATTTCACTCATCCATGTACAGAATTAATTATGCTAAGCTGTGTTCAGAATTTAACCCTGAGTTTTAAGATTTAAGTCCCTATCATTTATCTAAGTAACATCCAATTTGTTTCTGAATTTCAGGTGCCCAGAAAGACTAACAATTAATAGCTGAAAATAAAGCCTTGAAAATGCCACTTTAAGATGAAGTCTTTCAAGAACAGTCAACAAGAAGAGATCTGCCTCAGTCACTGGCAGATGCGGCTGGATGTAACCCTGAACAACCCCTCTGCTCCGGCTGGACTACTTGCAGGAACTGAACGCCCATAAAGTATACATCTTCACATTTTTATAGCAATAGGAGGAAACAAAACACACATACAAGAAAAGCAATCAACACCTTATTTTCTTGTAAATAACGGAAGTAAGCCTTCAAAAAAAAAAAAAGTATAGTTACACTGCATATCTCGGATGAGTAAAGAAGAGTTCTAGAAATGCTCAAATCATGCTTTCAATACATATTAACAACTCATACCCCTCTCACTATGCTAAATTAACAAGAGTAAACACCATGACTTCCTATCCTTAGCAGGGATGTTGATGTTGCTACCAAAAAAAATGTTTTCAAGAGGGGATGAAAAGGATGTTTGTTGACGAAAAGCATCTGTTTAGACAGTCTCCAACTCACCCTGCTGTCCCTGATGACCTCCTTATGGCCAAGAGCAAAGGCAACCTTTGGGATCTGTACATCAGGGAGGATTGGAACCATGGACTTCTGCTGTCATAACTCTATCTACATTAAATTTGGGAAGATACAACAGTTATTTTTGCTTATAAAATACCATATCCACAAACAGGAAGAGATAGTGATACAAGACGCAGATAATGATTAGGATTAAAAAAAAAAAAAGATATATTGAAAAAAACAACACATCTAACCCTGGTACGTGAAATTCTTCCTGCGAAAAGGGGAGTGCGCCTTGAAATAGGGGAAGAGCCGAGCCATGGAGAAAAGTCTAACAGCTAGATACACAAACACATTCAAAGGACACTTACAAGTCCGTATACACGCAAAAGGGAAAATAATGGCCTACGTATACAGCTTTAAAATGCAGTTGATGGGGAGCAGCACTTCTAGAATGTGACCCCTTCACTTCTGTGTTTATCAGGTCTGACGCTTTACTTAAAATACCCACATTCCTCTACAGGCACCTGTATAAACAAGCAGGAGACAGGTTGGGGAAATGCCATGTCACACACAAGAGGTCTAGTTTTGTTTACAATGACGACAGTTTCTTGTCCATGCTCTCTCTGGAGAGGGTGGGAGACGGGATGAAAACCCAAACCCAGAGACAAACACAGGAAAAAACAGCACCATTTATCAGCATTCTGCTATCAGCCGTGATAAACTATTTTATCATAATTCACTTCTCATACAGCCAAGAAATGATTCTGTGGTTGTTTTTCTTATGAGCATCTAATACAGATATTTTTCAAAAAACTAACAATCTTTGTATGAGATCTTCAGAACAAGTAAAATGTAGGAAGTGTTAATTATTTTGATTTGCACGGAGTTAAACAACAGAGAAATACCTTTACAGTTCAAGCCTGGCATTTTTGTAACTTTGAGGAATCAACATAAAAGTATGAGAACTGACCTATCTCTAGTAATACGTTCTGCAAATGCAGTCTTGACTGGTAAGGGCTGCACTCAGCAGCAAGACTCACGGGTCAAACCGAGGGAGGATAAAACGGGGGTACAAACTGCAACAGGACCAAACTGGCTTAAAGAGAAAGGGTGTGTATACGTAAGGCATCTCGCACAGGCATGCATGCTCTAGAAGCTGGGCAAGGCTAACACATTTGATTTTACATTCTTTCACACCCTTTCTCTCCCACTTCTGATTTAGTACCTGGATATTAAAGAGACTGTTGGGAGGACACCTGGCAGGGAACTAACTCTATCCCCCTTTTACAGATGGGCTTAGGATCATATATGGAAACAAGGCCCAAAACGATGCAGGATGTCTGCAGCAAAGCAAGGAATTCCACACAAGCCCTCAAGTCACTGGAGGGTACCCGTAACCATGCACCACCTCTCCCCACCGACTGCGGGTCCAACAACCAGCATTAACCACCCAACATGAACTGTAAGGAACGCCATACAAAGAAAAGAAAGCTAACAATGTGCTACCAACTTGCAAAATCTGGGCTTATGCAGTACTATGCAACATTATTAATTTGGCAATTGCTGCACTTTGATCAGGCAGGTGTCTGCTGCATTTGGTGACACTCTACCTTAACACAGAAGCCAGAACTTCCGTTTTGCCTGCTATCATCATTTCACACCCCACCAGCCATTACCCATACTTGCTCTTCCCCAGTTTACGTTTAAACATCACAGCAAACAGCACTAAGTTTTAGGAACATTTAGTCCAGGGCAATGTATTTCCCTAACAAGAGTTTCGTTCTTCCCTAGACCAGAGGGCAATGGCTCATGGTCACTGTCACAGTATCTCTGAACAGGCAAAGAAACCCGCCTCTTTGGAAGATGCTCTTCCAAAGTGTCCCCCGTCGCGCTGTGCACACCATGAGCTGTCAGACTGGCTGAAGAGCTGCTTTCTCTTAACAGGTGGGTCTTAAAAATCAATTTGGAAACATGTTTTTAAAGGGTAGAGTTCGGTAATAAGATACAGTCTCTATCATGGCCCTTTCTGATTGCTTTTCATTTGGTGTATTTAAACATTTGGATATTTGCCCAGCAATCTTTTCTGGTTTTTTGGTTTTTGTTTTAAAGAAAGCATCATATTTTGAAAAACTGTCACTTGGTACAGTTCTTCAAGCATTTATTCAATTTTTATAATTGTGTCCACTCCACTGTTTTGATTAAGGGCCTGCTGTCACTTCCACTGTAACAGACCATTTTTGTGAGAGATTTATTACAGCTGTAAAAACTGACTCCAGGCTCAAACCTAACTTCAGAGTTCCTCAAACCAGCAGCGTTTAACAAGTATGGTAAAACACCCACCACTTCCCTTTTTAAAAATGAATTCGTATACATAAACTGATTAATACTTTATTCCAACCTACATTCACAACTATACCTACCATTAGGCTGTGAGAAAACCTTTCTGATTATAAATAATCAATTACTATTTCTAAGAGGATACTGTTATTATATCTTAGTCTATTTGAATCACAGGGCCGTCATAAGCTCTGCAAATTGAGGAGAGTCAACTGAAGTATTCAAAGTTAAAAATTTAATGAGTCTTTGCCCCAAGAAACTAATGATAACAATTTCCATCTGAAAATTATTAAGAAGACAGACTTCACGTAGATTTGTACGTTTTAAAAACTTAACGACAGATGTCTATTTTTTTAAGTTTTCTTTTTTTCCACCATGATTCCATTGTTTCAGTAACAAAAGCTGGAAACATTTCATCACTACTGAACACTTGTACTCAAATTAAAAAGAAAAATAAATTAGAGTTAATGTATCAGGAAAAGCAAGCTCGGTCTGTTCAGTATCAGGGCTGGTTTTTTTGCTATTAGTACTTAAGTTTTGCTAGACACATTTTACAGACTTATCACAAGAAGCATTTCCACATCTTTTTCGTCCATATAATCCACACCATCAGGCCTGCAGCAATTAAACGGGTACAAATTGTAGTCTTTGGGGATCCTTCTATGCAAGAGACCCTTGAGGGCAGCACAAGTTGAGCAGGGAAGCGTCCCAGCTCTTACAGTCCTGACAACCCCAGTCTGGCACCCAGGCAAAAGAGGAAAGCAAAAATGGACCCCAGCCTACCTGGAATAGGAATAAGGCCAAAAGAAGAGTGGAAGAGATGGAGATGCTGGAAGCAGGGGTGGTGGGAGAAGTCTGCTGGTGGTGCTGATCCTGAACCTGGAGAATCCCAGTCCCATCCCTCCCTCATACCAATGTGCTTGTAACACTTGCAAAATACAGCTCAAGTTTTGTTTTTTTCTAGAATCACATCAGTATCTAGACACCTTCCTACTGCCGTTATTTAGCACAGCATTTGTCCAGACAAGCTATACCTATCTTATTCAAGAATTACTGAGAAACAACTCCCATTTATTTTTAGCTGAGAGTTTAGTTTTGCATTTTGCAGAAGCTAATGGCATCCAGTCCAGAGGAACCCACCTGAATTCACGGATATGTTACACTGTTCTTAAACATACCTTCCTATCCCTATCTTTTTTCCAAAATGACAAAATAACCTGTATAAGATACAGAGCACATACCTGTGCCATGAAAAATAAAAATAGCCAGAAGGCCAAAAGAGAACTTCTTTTTTTATATGCAGTTTACTTATTTTAACAAACCTTCTACCACAGAAGTTTGAAAGGGTTAGCTTATCCGTATTTACTTGTGCAAGTTTACTTATGGATGATTATATATATACACACACACATAGGCTGTATATATATGTAACCTGTGTAGTTAACATTAAGCATTTTTTATAGGTCTACATTTTTGCACTTTCAGCTACTACGAACAATGATAAGAACGGTTAAAAAAGAAGTTATACGTAGAAACAACTCACTTTTTATCTTTTCAAACTGATAACAGGAACAGACTTCCAAGAGGAAAAATACGACCTGACAAAGTAATCTTTACGATCATATGGTTCAAGGCTTTTTACTTTGTAACTACCATATACTTCCAACAAGGTTGGCTTATCTTTCTGCCTTCCTGTCCATCCCTGGAAAATAATGTCACAGCTTGCCAATATGCCCTTGACAATAACATACTAAATACAATCCAATAGCCTACGAAACACAACTGCATAACTAGGGAAAGGGTAGGACTTACTGACAAATCAAAGGAAAAAAAAATTGTGCCTAAATGGTCACGTAGGTACAGTCGTGCACTAATTACAAAGTAAAAGTATAGTTTCATCAACTTACAGTTTGTGAAGAACTTTGACGTGCCTCAAAGGAAGACATTGAAAGATCTAGCAGACAGCGATAGAACACATACTGAAAATAAATTTCACCTATTTCATTCAGTCAATCAGTCTAAATGTAACCTTTTACATAAAATTCAAGTTGCATTTATGCCCATGTTTACAGACTGCTGTGATTTCCAGAAAAAAGCAACCTTTCTAGACACAGGCAGCACTGATTAAGACCCAGCAACAGAAAAAAACGCTTCATCGTCTGTTAGTTTCAAAAAGTACTGTGATGGATCTGCCAAAAGCCACAGGAATTTTACAGCGTTAGGTTTGCATTTTAAATACCTTCTCTTGCACAGCTCATTTTTAACAGAATACTTGACAAACTTATACCATCACTGGGTTATAGTCACGCCTGTAATTTGGGACCTTCCATTTCTGTCATGGCACAGATGCTCGTTTTTCAGACAGCAAGAAAGTATAAAATTCCCCAATAATTCTTGTAAGAATATTCTTTATCAACTCCTGAAAACCTGATTTTATCAGAAGAGTGAAAGTAATTTTTAATGGTTACTACCTAAGTATTCACTTAGGAACCCAGTGTTACGCAGTGGAGTGAGCAGAACATAATATTACATGTCTAAGCAACAATCCAGCTGACATAAGCATTAATGAGAAGAGCACAACCTGCTCTCATAATAACTGATAGCAATTTCTTCAACAAGAATTCCCCTTTGCAGTATTACTCAACTTTAAAGAAAAGTCAAGTCCCACTAAGATGCTGAATTTTAAAACGGGTCTTATTTGTTGATTCCCTTACCCATTCCTCTGCCAATAAAACAAAAATCTTCAAAACAAGGGTCAGGCTCCTCCTAAAATTTGAGGGTTTTAAAATTTCACAACAGATTTTGTTCTTTGCCTTGACTTTTGCTCCCTGTTCAGAATTGATATTCAGGCTCACAGAGCACCCAAATTACAGACTGAAGCCTTCCTTTGCCATCATCATCCTCAACACTTCTAATATTTAAAGCCAAGTTCAAACAAGACGACACATTTTTTCCTTCCTCCCCACATTTACACAACCTCGTTTACTCTAAGTATGTAGTAATTCAAACTGAAGAGATGCAAGTATTTGTTGCCACTCTACCAAACCCATGTTTCTGCTGTGCATTCTGCATGCAATCTCAATTCTCCTTTCTTATAGCAATAAAAACTCAGAAGCTAGAGGGATGACCCTCAAGAAAACAAAAACGCGTATTATTATAGAAACAAAAAAGGTCCGCGTAACCTTGCCCTTCGTTTCTCCTCTGTTCTTGTTTATTAGTGTCTCAGTAAAGGAAGAGAGTTTCCCCCACTCCACTTTCACCCAGAATTCAGACATGAAGAGATGAAGAAGGCAAACACTAAATGCAGCATCAAATATATTTTTTCTAGGGCAGGAACTGCAAAGCAATTGCTTCTAAAATTATCAAACAAGGTTGACAAAGCAAGTTGCAGAAAGGACTGCGTGACAGTTTCGGCTCAAGCTGTTCCACCTTGTCAACTTGCACGATCTGAGCTGACTGGTATGGTCAGACGCCAGAGGGTCCTTACAGAGACAGAATGCTAACACAATCAGCGTAAATCTCTGACGATGCCACAGTAATAAAACCATGCCAATAAAAAGACTACCAGTGTTTTTATCCAGTTTATTGACAAGATGACATAGTACCCGTCTAGCTTCCTAGGGCACACACTCATCTGAGAAGGGCATGAAACATTCACGTAGCTAGAATTAAGCACCAACATCTTAAGTCTTTTCTGAGTCAGGAACCTGAAAAAAGCAAAATCCAGTTCTGTAGCAATTTATATCCCTAGGCATCATTCACATTATGGTATCCTGCCGTTTTTTCCTCTAACCATCAGTGCTCTCTTGCCATATATTTCAGATTTTTTTTTTTGTAAAAAAATCTTTCTTAAAAAAAAGGAATTTTCCTTTTTTCTAAACAGACCTATGTGCTCATAATTTCAGGTTCTTCATTTTGTGTAGCTGTTCTATATACCATTCCTTACAACTCCATTACTTAATAATATCATGGAACATTAGAAGATATTCCCTCCTCATGAAAAATTTACCATAGGAATTAGACAGGCAAGCATTTTTGGCATGTCTGCAAGTATCCTGTCACCTTTTCTCTACTTTAGAGGTCTAATTTTTCCTAGGAATAATAAGGGATAATTAACCAATAAGATAATAATACTGGGTCATGTAATTCATACTCACATGACAAAGGTTATTTTTTTTCTTGAGAAATTATAGGATCATGCTGTGAATTAACAACTAATGTATTAAAATCACGATGGAATAAAATAATGGAAATTTACAGAAAACTTACAAATAGGAGCTTCAAAAAGTTGCATGGATTTAGCAGTAAGTTGTGATGTAGCACAGAAGAATTCTTATATTCTGAAATTAGAGTATGCTTACTACTCTAAATGGACGTTTTCCAAATTGGCTTTCATTTGTAGCTCTTTTTCAAAAGCTTCATTGTATGACACATGTTGCTGACATAATTAGCCCTAAGAGCAGGCGTATTACTCCAAAGACTTAAAAAAAAAGTTTTAAAGAAATAGCAGAACATTACACACACAATGAGCTGCTTTTCCTGATTAAGAAGGTATATATTTAATTATAACAAAACTACTCAGTTTGACAAACATCTGTATTTCTGTTTGGCAAAAGTATCTGTCATATGTGCAGATGCACTTACTAAAAGACACATCCCGTTCATGCAGCACAAGTCACAACTCCACCGCACAGCACTTGCTCAAGTATGAGTGGAATTTTGGGGAAGAATGTTTGTACAATAATTCTCCTGCACAACAGGAGAAAATTTATAATTATCCTTCCATTTTCCTACATTGGGGGTGGAACCACTATATGCACATGTGCATGCCATCATACATATGGCTTACGTCTCCCACTGCCGCCTATGCTGGTGAACACGAGCACTCCAAGTGTGTATTCCAGCAGTACGCAACCACACTAATGAAAAATTCATGTCTTAGCACACCAGTTTAGGATGTCAGCGTTGCCAGGAGGTGGACTGTTCTAAATACCGCACTGCACAGGAGATGTTGAACTCGCACATCTTGATAACCGACACACCATTAAAGACTGCCTGCACTGACATTCTGAAATGAGTCTGTAACACTGTTAACGAAATGGAGTATTTTGTGGAACCCACAAGATACTGTCTGTACTATTTTTGAACGCGATGAAACAGCTGTTTTCCTTTGAGACAAGACAGATCTTAAAAGCTTAACACTGAAGTATGCAGGAGCTGGGAACAAAGCAGTATTTTAACCCACTGTTTGATAGTCCTGACAATTTTTCCACAGGCGTATTCTTATGACCATCTTCAGAGAAAAGCAACGGTGGTCTTTTGGAGAGCCTGCCCACTGTAGGTGGTACTTATATTCAAAACTTGCTTTCCATTCTCAAGCCTGTCACCACAGCCTGCCTTGCCCCAAAAGCATATTCTGAGCAGAGACATGATTCTTCAAGTGGTGAAGTGCAAAGGATTCCCTAAACAAAAAGCCTGAATTTTGTTTTATGCATAAGATCTATGCGTGTAAGCTGAGATTCAATCACAAAGGAGGAGGAGTATTTTTTTTAAACACCGACTTGGAGGTTGAAATTTCAAAGCAAATCTTAAACTCATCCTGCAATATCATTAGGTCACAAAGCATTACAGGACTTAGCTCCACGTTGAGTTCAACAAAAACACCTACCATCACTAAAAACGGCAGAGAAACAATCTACTCTTCTGAATGATATTCAAATATTTAAACTGCATACTGCATTACAACAGCTACATACTGCAAAGTTTTGTTTGCACTGTATTTAAATTCTCTCTGAATTCAGTAATTTTTACACTAACTTGTAGGAAAACCTTTTATTAAGATTTCATTTACGATGATAAAAGAAAGTTGAAGGTTTGACTAAGCCAGCAACTGGAAAGCCTTCTGCCTTCCAAATGAAATAGGCAATGTGTTTCTGCATTGTTTGTTTTGGGGACAGAGGCTGACCAGCCTTCTATAGGATAATTCAACGTTTTGTGATTCAGGAAACTGTAGTATTTGGTGAAGATTCTGTTATGCATCTAAGACTATGATCAGCATTACATTAATTGCATCACAAACTCAAATCATGAGGATGATTTTTTTTTTTTTTTTTAAATAAAGGCATGTAATTCTAATGTAATGTAATGTAATGTAAAAGAGGCATGTAATTCTAATAATACTTTGGTTTCTGGTTTTCTGCTGCCTTTGCCTCATGCCTGCCTTCATTCTGGATCACCAACCATGCAGGCTTAGACTTCACTGGTACACAGCTACCTGCAGGGCTGAACCATGTCACTTCCAGAAGCTTGGGGAATGTCTTGCATTCTTAGGTACATCCATCATCCAACAGGTCTTCTACCATTTCTGAGATGAAGCTTAAAATCTATAGCTCAAGCTTACTTCAAGCCTTGCATTAGTCTATGCAATCTTTCCAGCAAGGCAGTTTGTTGCCGCCTTTTACTACAGAAATAACAAACAGTTTCTTAAAATAGCCTCAAAATTTGGCTGAATTAATGCATTTTTACCCACCGGTAAATCCTTCCTGGATTCTTCATTCATAGTTGCTTGAAGAATAAGTGGGTATACTTTAAGATACTGAAAAAAAATTAATTGGAGAGAGTGGTACATCGCTGAATGGTTCTGTGTTTCAGTAGTTATACTAAGGACTGGGCTGCAGCTGACTAGGTTGGGTTTTTAGATGATGGAGTATCTCCCATCCTTTAAATGCTAATGATGCAGAAACACATTTTAATCTCATTTTATTAGGAGGGGGCTTTAGCAAAGATGTTCTTTTAGCCAAACATCTGACAGATGTGTCATATTCATAGAGAAGAGTAATTGCAGGTTTCTCTCTCTCCCTCCAGAAGTGTTTCTGTTCCTCATTATAGACATAAATACCGGGAGCTGAAATCTGTACCTAAGACTGCCCACTCACCTCTCCTCCAAAAACCATCCTAGTCATGGTCTACAAAGAAAGAAAGAAAGAAAAAAAAAAAAAAACGGAAAAAAATAATCACATTCCCTTTGTACTCTCACTCCAGCCCCACCAGTCCAGGACTGCTTCTGCAGAACGAGTGAGGAGCACAGCAGTGTCCCAGCATCCAGCCTGGTGGCAGTCTCCCAGCTCTAGGAGGTGTGAGTTCAAATCGCCCCCAAGCAGAGGAAGGAAGCGTCTCCCATTTTCCGGACACACATCCCAACATTTGGATAAAACATGAAAGATGAGCAATCTCCATTTCTGCTGCTGACCACTTTGGCTTCATTTTAAAAGGAGAGTAATTAGTAATCCCCAACTCAGAAAAACGAAGGAAAAAAGAAAGGGGTGGGGAGGGAAGAAACAGGAATTTACCCCTAAGCCTGTGGTTTGTAAATTTGCTTTGCTACTCCAGTCCTGACTCTCCTCTTTGATTTAATGAGGGAGAATTCAGACTGTTTCTCTGTTCAAATGTTCATGATGGGATACTTCTTTACGTAGTTCCTTGCTTAACAGGGCGGTTTCTGGATTTCCTATTTCAAGCACTTAATTAATAAACTGTATATGAACTCTAGGAGCTAAATGTCAGACACTGTAATGACCAGTCTGTTAGCCTCTGGAGTTTTTTTGTTTGGTCTAGCTGTGGACCTGAAGACTGGTTAATGTATATTTTTAAAAATTTGTCATCTCCGTTCGCGAAGATGAACCTCGCTATTTTTGCTAATAACTGTAATTCTCCTTTTAATAGGTGAAAACAAATGGTATACCTAAAAGTGGATTTGGAGCTTTTGCTTGTTTGTTTTTAATATTAAGAGAGTGTATTATTACTAGAGACCAAAGTTGAAGGCTGTTGAAAATAAGACCATACTATAAGCCTCCTACTAAGCAGGTCAGTACAAATCCACTGGTTTTTTTATTAGACAGCTACCCCTATACTTCCTGTGTTGTTGTTAGTTTCTCTATCTCAAAAATAGCTAAGGACTACGAGAGGTGTGAGTTCAGATGGCTTAGTTCCTCCTGTTTATGTACATCTAGTGTTTCAGAAACACAGGTCTGTACCTTCAAAGGCACCTTGGGGAGAGAAAAGCACTACACAGACACACCAGAAAGACGTGCAGCTACATGAATTTGGAGGAAAATTGCATTGGTGTTCTTGGGTTTTCTTCTTGTCTCTAGAGGTGCAGATGTGCCTTCTGGGAGTACATCCCAAAATTCTCAGCTTCCTCCCAGTAAACTGAAAAATAGTTTTCACTTCTAGTGAACTGTGGAGAAAAACATATCTGTTCTTTCCAAGATACAAGAAGGCAAAGATGGGCTACACAGAGTCCATTTAAGTCAGTCTGGGTCCATACCACAGAGCAGATATTAGCAGCCACGGTATTGTGCCAACGTGGGCTGTGGCTGATACCTCTTGAGCCGCTCAACAGAGGGAAGAACTGCAGCTTTTTATATTAGGGGGTTTCCAGAGCATGAGTAAGACTGAAGTGCAGGAAGTTAGATAACTCTGCAATAAAAGACCTAAAATTCCCGTTTCATTACTTGAGGAAAGCTGCAGGGACTCCTGCAGCGTTCACATACTTTTATTTTCCGAGCTGTACAAAGTAACTGTAAGACAAAACATTTCATGAAGCTATCTCAAAGTGCATGGACATTACCAGTTAAAGCAAGCCACTGGTTTATGTTTCTGTACAGAAAAAGCAGGAATTTTCTTACTCTGAAATATTAGCTAGTTATATGAAGCTGGAGAGACTGATTGGCTACATACAGGACTTTAGAGCCACAACAGATCCATTACAGCTATCATTCATAGGTTTCTCCTTGTCTGGGCATCATCCAGTTTAAGTTTACAAATAAAATCTCACTGCATTTTCCATGTGGTTATCCAAACCACAAGTTTGTTTTTGTCTTCTATTCATAGTTTTCTCATTACAAATACCAATCCCTCTCTCTCCCCTCCTTTACTAGTTATCTACAATAGTTATTATTCGTATTTCAAGACTGTTTCAAAATTTGAATTAACTTTCTGTAAGTACTATCTTTTTAGTACACACCCTTTGAATTCTTCACTCTTACTATTCATATTTTAGAACTTTTTCTGTACAGTGGTTCTTCCCTGAAGTTTAAAGGCTGTGATCCAGAGAAATATCCATATACTGTTTCTGGAATACTGTTGTACTTCATTTCACACCGGGAGTATCATATTTCCTATTTATCAGTGAGGCACAAAATGCAAAGAACAGACCTCTTAGTTGGATAGCTTAGTTATTAACAAAAGTGACTGAAGCACTTCTGGGGTCCAATACACAGCTATGTTGTGTAGCAACTTACTAGGAATAAAAAAAGAAGTCTAGAAAGAGTCTATTTGTTCTGCTTCAGAAGTTCACCCTCTTGGTCTTACCTGGCATAGCCACTACAGTGTGGTCTGCATTAAAGACTACTAGTTTTCCCCATTCATTACTTCACTGTAGACAAATCTCCAGAGGAATACAGATAGCATAAACTCTATTACACATGCAAAGTTCTCTACAGTGATCTTCTAAAAGATAAAGGACCAGACAGTCTGCTGCCACAGAGTCAGCAATATCACCTGACATCTGAACTATAGCTGCCTACCTCAGTATCAATTTTCCAAGAGCTAAGCCCAAAACAGTGAATAAACTGGTAAATTAGTGTACTTAATAACACTATGATTTACTCACTAAAATGGCTTAAAGGCGTAAAAATCTAATTTTAAAGAGTTTCCAACAAATGGGAAACTAAGAGTTCAAGTCTCAATAAAAACATTGCCGACCTCACACTAAACCAAATGTGCATTTTCAGGATTCTTACAGAGAGCCTGTCAAATGCAAACAAGGAAAAATTGGCTGAGTTTTAAAAACCATGCAACTTTAAAAATGGCCTTGTGATAAGGAACACAAGCCTCCTTCTCCTGACAGTGCTATTAGTTGGTAATGCTACTCCTCCATGCTGGTATTATGTCACACCTCAGCCTTTCAATCTTCTCTTTGCGAAAGGAAAACATTTTTTTTTCTTCAGGATGATAATCTAGATTAGGAGGCAACACAAGCAGCTTGTTAATTATACATATGCACAAGGAGCACAACAGTTGCTCTGCCTGTCAAGAGGATTTGAAAATATAAGCAGCACAGTGCTGGAAAAAAAAAAATACACTGAGTCTTCTATCACAAGATTACACATAAAAAAGTGCAGCTCATTTACTGACTAAAAAAAAAAAAATCTTACATAAGATTTATCAGCACATACTCAAATCCTGTGCAAGCGAAAAATAATATAAAAACTCACATTTTAATGTGACTTAACACTATGGATATTTTCCGTACAGTGAATGATACATTTAAAAAGCACCTTTAAGGCAACTCCATTTTGCAACATATTGTAATTTTCTAAGAACACAGTGGAAGACGTTAAACTCCAAACACCCAAAAGTGAGCCTCCTTTCACAGAGGAGCATCATCCTTAAACTACAATGCTGTACCAGATCTTTCAAGAGGAACAGCTAATTTAAAAAAAAAAAAAAAAAAAAAAAAAAAAAAGAAAGAAAAATTTAAAAAAAAAAAAAAAAAAAAAAAGAATAGAGAAAATGGGAGAAAGAACACAAAGTTAAATAAAAATACGGCCTTACAGAAATTCGTTTGTGACACGGTTGCTTTTATGCTGCCCTAGTACCGAAGGGGGAAAAACAAAGGGTAATTCCACCAGCCAGTCTGCAACAACTCAAAGCAACCTCCTGGCATGGGACCAGAGCGCAAAGCCGAGGTGGCCCTTGGGAGAGGCCATGGCTATGTTTGCTGGCCTCGCCACGCAGCACACCTCCTCTCCTGGAGCTCCTGCCTGCCCAGCCTCGAGTCCCCTAAGGTTCCACGGGCGCCTGGGTGCAGAGAGATCCACGCGATGCCTTGGTAAGCTGTGTTATGACTTGTGCAAACTCGGTGCTGGACGTAAAGTCCCCACCGTGGCCTCATGCCCACTTGAAGGCTCTCTCAGAACCGTCCCACCCCAGCCATACCCGTGGTGAAACACTCAGGCTCCAGCACCAGCAAATTAGAACACAGAAAAAAACAAACACCATTTGAAGCAGCAGTTTTGCCCTTTCACCCTAAAATAAATAAAATAAAGACCCTTCCCTTCACTTTCAAGAACACTGATTTTAATGCTGGTGCATTATTCTGCAGTGTACTGAGTATTATCTTTATATAACTGTCTCTGGTATAAATTGCATTGAAAAACTTACAGCATTGTAATATTAACAGGGTTGAAATATTTACAGGTTTGCCTACACCGATCAAATACGCAGCTTGGCTTTGAGGAAAAAAGTTACAATGTATAAAATTGGAGTTCGGGATTCTCTCTGTTGTTTTGTGGCTGACAAATTTATAGCAGTTTGTACCAGGCTGTGCATTGCTTGCAAATGAGCACATCCCGGAGGCTAAATAAACTGTGAGATGGAAGAGACGAAATACAGAACCACCCTCCAGCCTTCCAAATCTGCCTGTCTGCTCGGTCAATGGCACGGAAGTGCAAAAGAGTGTTTTAAGGAGCTCTGTAGCAAAAAAAAAAAAAGCTAACATTTTTCTGGCATGAGAAGACATGTAGCGAAGTATGAGTCTTAACTGTACACCAATTTAACCTAATTAGTGTGCCAAGCAAAAAAGTGATCCAAATCAATTAACTGGGGAGAAGGAAAGCAAGCAAAATAACCCAGTCAAGTGAGGTATATTCTTCAGCAGTTGTTCTGTGGCTGAAGAGACAAAACACCTCTGTTAAACGGACACAATGGCAACATTTGAGAGCATTAAGGAATTATTTTACAGTAATGTCTAAACATGTTGACATTTAACAAGTTTTCTTTTAAACTAATGGAAACTGCCACACAGACACCAGTCATGAAAAGCTTCTTTTTTTAATTTTTTTTTTTTTTTTAGAAAGTTGTACAGATTGCACAAGACAGATGAACAAACACAATACTGCTACAGAAGATACATCAAACTCTGTCCCACAGTTCGGAATAACCACAAATATCAAACACCTATTGCTTTAACTGGCATGAAAGCAATATTGTGATATATTTGCTATTTCTTTGTTGCATTGAGCAACAGCAAAATAGGATCCCTTCCAAAGTATTTACTGCTAGAGCACATTTCTATTAAATTCATAGTTTGCCAAGATGCTGGGCAGGCAAAGTTGAGACACAGCAAGACCTTACCAGCTCATTTCTCCGGGCTCAAGGAGAGTTTTAAGGGAATGCTTGCAGAATGACTAGGCTAGATAAGAAACTCCTCAGCTAACTTTGGCCAGTTCCCAAACTGAAATGGTTTAACATAGTAGCTTGAATTTGGAAAGTGGTTAAAAAAAAGAAAAGTTACCTGGATTGTGACATTAAACATCTGACTTGTGGAAACAATGAAAAAAATGTCATTCTGTTAAATATTTTCACTTATAAAGACAGAACATATTAACCAAGGAAAAAAGAGCACAAATAAAAGTGCTTGGACTCTCTAGTGGCATGCCTGAAGCTCAAGGTTAAAGTACAACTGACCCCACACAGAGCCATTTGAACATGTGCCAAATGCATGAAGTTCGGAAGTTTCATGCTCTGCTAAGGCAACTTTCACATCATTCATTGGCTTCGTCTCAGATCAAAAACACTAAAAGAAAAACTGTGCAGAGAATCTGATTACAGATGGCTTTTACTGATGCTTTCTACTTAATCTCCTCTGGAATGTGAGGTCATAGCCCTCCTGTATCTTAAAAGGGATCTATATACTACACGCACACTCAACTATTCTCACTGTACAAATAATATTTTGCTTTCTCATCAGAGCAAGGTAACTTAAGGAGTTTATTGCAGCCCAGATCCCCACACATAATGTAGGTACACTGTTCGCTCTACTTTCTGTTTTGTCCATGGAACAAGTCTATCTTCAAGCATCCTGGCTACATGTCACAGAGCAGGTTTCAGTCAACAAAATCCAGAAAATCCAAGGCCTACCCACATTGGAGAAAAGACCTGTTCTTCTCTTAGGTCTAAACATCCAAATATTTAAGAAGAAACTAGACTGGCTTGCTTTAACCTCTCTCTTCTCCCAGAGATATTCTCCTTATTAGAAGCTCCCTTTGTCACACATCTACACAACAAATTAAAAAAAAAAATACTCTGAACTTCCTGCTCAAGATTTATTATCACACTTCTTTTGGCAGAGAAAAGGCTATGTATCATAATTAATGCACAAAGCCCTAATGATTTGAAATCTGCATTCTTCCTGTCTAAAAAAAAAATAAAAATCTCAACAACTGTGAAAGCAAAAAATGAAGCTGGTCAAAATATTCCACTTGAAAATACTTTAAAGCAAATGTTCTTTGAAAATAAAAAGTCTTAGAGAACTTATACAAAAATCTTCCTTGCTGTATAATAAAGCGTTGACGCTCTCCCTCTTTTCTAGTAGTCAAAGGAGAAGGTGGTGAATACAGAGGAAAAGTTTTGGTCCCTCTTTTCAAACTCCAAGTAAGTTTTTTAATTTTCAATTTTCAGTAAGTCTCCTGTGTCTTCCAACTAGTACTTTCAAAAGTCACAACTAACAATTTCTCCTATAATAACCAAGTAAATTGTGCCACACAGAAGATGTTAATTTCATTTCTCAATGCAACATACAGATGTTTTAATAAAAGACACACTGCTGGTTCCCTGAATAAAGTTTAAACTGTAGTCAGTGTAAAGACTTTTGAATTCTTGTATGAAAAGTATTACATTGGATGAAAGTAGATCAATAATCCTCAAAAAGCTAGCTACATAGCTCTTTTATCAAAAACCTCCTTAGTTTTTGAGGAGGCGAGGCTCTACGACTTTGAGACCTTGTGTTTTTACATTCTTTGGTTAGAACACCCTCCTCTAAGTAACTGATTCACAACTAGAAACATGAAGGGTGAAGATATTCACCTAATCTGCACCTTATGGGTCCTTTTACCCCATTTCTTACTATATGCACGTACATGCATGCACTTGCGTATCCTGTAAGTGTAGCAAAGTGAAACGGTAAAAACATCTTCAGGTTCAAATGTCAGTTCCCCCAAAGATTAGGCAATGCAGAACTGCAGTTAATTGAACAAAAAATGAAAAGCTTGCACCATCATCATCTTTTAAAGCCTTAGTCAAGCACCAAGACCTATGTGCTACAAGAATATAGTCCAAGGAGACTGTTTCTTCATCCAGAGAATTTACAATTGAGTACACAAGAAAATGCACCATGATTCATCCTAACACTAATCACCAATTCAGGCCTCTATAGGGAGCACCTACTACAAGGTAAGTATAAAGCAAACAGTTTTGCTAAACCTTAGTATAAGCATGCAACTGAAATTAAAATTGTGGATCAAGAAGAAGTCGTCAACTCAGTAGCAGGTTAGAGAAGACAAGCAGACTACCTTTCATACAAGATCAGAGCCAGAGAAGAACTGTAGAGAGGTAGTCTCACTCAAGGCAATGGTGGTTTCAGTTGTTTTACACCCTTCTTGATTTTACAGCTGAGCCACTAAGCAGCAGTTTCAACTCTTAGACCTTCTGTACAATTAAGTCCCAAAGCTTCCTCTGCTACACCGTCAGCTGGGAAAGGCCTCCCAAGCACGGATGCACATAGGCCATGAAGTTAAGAAACCACACTCCTGCTCTCAGATCAGGGACTCATAGCATAACCTGGCTACAATTGCAGGCATTTCTCTAGTTTGCATTCTTAGGGCTCTTCAAGTGATGCCCCACAATTGTAAATCACAGGCAGTGCCAAATGAACTTGTGGCCAACTTCAATCCAACTAAGTAAGAGCTGCTATCTTGAATCATTTCCTTTTCTCTTACCCAAGCCTAATTCTGGCTCAAGTTTCTGTCCTACGCAGTCTCCTTCAAACAAACAAATATGTGGGCGGAGAGGAAACAGGCAGAACAATTGGATAACTTTCCTGAAGGAGATTTATTTCCAACGTCCCAGCTTCCATTGCCTTGCTTACCTGTTTCATGGTAAATAAAACTGTGAATGTTGTTTGTATATGTTGGTGGTGTGCCTCCAAAATCAGATAAAAGTAGACAAACACTTTCTTAAAATTATATAAACGCATGTCTACCACTACAATAGTGCTGCCATCAAGCCCAGAGAGACCATGCAGCAATCCCACTAAAACAACCCGGGATAAACAAAAGCAAAACAATCTGAATTAACAAGGACAAGTGTAACGTCTTGTCCCTGGGAAAACATAATCCAGGAGTGCAGCACAGGCTGGGATCTACCCGGCTGGGGAGCAGCTCTGTGGAAAGGGACCTGGGGGTCCTGGTAGACAACCACCTCAGTATGAGCCAACAGTGTGCTGCTGCTGCGGCGGCAAAGCAAGCCAACAGGGTGCTGGGTTGCATCAACAAGGGCATCACCAGCAGAGACAAAGAAGTCATTATCCCACTCTACTCAGCGCTTGCCAAGCCACACCTGGAATGCTGTGTGCAGTTTTGGTCCCCGCTATACACAAAAGATGGGGACAGGCTGGAGAGGGTCCAGAGAAGGGCCACCAAGATGATCAAAGGACTGGGAAACCTGCCATATGAGGAAAGGCTGAGAGAACCGGGCTTGTTCTGCCTTGAGAAAAAAAGGCTTGGAGACCTTATCACCATGTTCCAGTATTTAAAGGGTGGCTACAAAGATGATGGAGACTCCCTTTTTACAAGGAATGACAAGGAAAAGACAAGGGGTGATGGGTACAAGTTACTCCTGAGGAGATTCCGACTGGACACAAGATGAAAATTTTTCACAATGCAAACAACCAGCCATTGGAATAATCTCCCCAGGGAGGTGGTGGATTCCCCAAGATTGGACACTTTTAAGGTTCAGCTGGACTGGGCACGGGCCCATCTTGTCTAGACCGTGCTTTTGCCAAGAAAGGTTGGATCAGATGATCCAGAGGTCCCTTCCAACCTGGTATTCTATGATAAATGCATTCATACTAGGGAAGAAGAATCTCATGCTCTGATACTCAATTCATAATCAACAAAAATAAAGATTTGGGGGCTTCTCCATCCAATTATTTAACTTTGCAGTAAATAAAAATAATAATGCATACACAATACATACTAGCAAAGTGATTTTGAGGAAGTTATTCCAAACAATCCGAGCTGTTCAAAATACCCAGCCTCTCCTTATCCTGATGATTACACGTGCAGGTGGACAATAAGAATGTAAAGCTTCTCGATTCTCAACTGCTTTGAGTCAATTAGTCCTACAGTAATCAGATTAACATTAGAACTAAGATGTTGCTTGGTTATCGCTAGTAAGTGCCTCCTTTGCAAGAAACATTATTTGTAACCTTTTCCGCAGTCTGAATGCAAAGGCTAAGAATTCAACACATATGAAAGCAGAATTCCAGCAGTCCCTCACCCTTGGGAACAGGGGTCTCAAGGACAGGCTTAAGACATATTTAGTAGAGTTGCATGAGGAAGTTTGACAGCCATCTCTTCATGCTACTTTTCTTCTGCGGATATGGACCAATCACCAAGGTCGTCAAAACATGATTTTTTTTTTTTTTCATAAATCCTGATTTCAAACATGAATGGGTAAAGGGAAACAGACATGTGAAGGCTTGCTGATGAGCTCGTAAAACCTCTTTCTTGAATGAGCAGGCCAGAGTGCCCGTTATAGGTTGGAGGGTTTGTTTGGTTTTGGGGGGGAAAAGGGTAAAAAGAGAAGGATGTAAATGAAATGTTAAATCTACCCCAAGCCTGCAGCACAGCTGTTAAGACACAGCAGGAGGGATCTGGATATTGTACTTACTGAATCAGCTAAAGAGGTCTAAGCAAACTGACGTTCATAACGAGAGCTGTAGAATTCCATTCATACAATGGGTGGCAACTGGCCAAGGATAACTTGCTAAAAATAAGAGACCTAGAAAGATTAAAAAGCAAAAACATTTATTGCACTATAGAACTAGAAAAGGGCCAGATACTCCTGCACACATAACTATAAAACAACTCCCTCTTCAGCAAGGGCTTTCCAAGAATATACCCTTTCCAATGATAAAAATGGGAACAAATAGGGTAATCCTCTATAGATGGATGAAAAAGAGAAAATTTACCGTTTGGACAGTTCAGAAATATGGTAGAAGACTTATATTAATACTTCACCAATATCACTAGTCAACTTGATAAAACTCGAAGTAAAAAGGGGAATTTGAATGAGTCTTTGTTCAACTCACCTAGATGCTAAATAAAAATAGTACTTTTATGAATTTGTCTTCCCTTGAATTTTTTTGAAAATTTTAAAGATCAAAATTATAAATCCTCAAAATCAAGATACCTAGCACTCAGAACAACAAAGGAGTAGTTTTTAAAATTATAAAATGGGTAGGATTTTGCAGAGATTTTTTTCAACATCCTTCGTCTGCATAGGTAAGTTATTGTTAGAGTAAAGACGCAAGACGAAACAACAGAGAAAAGAATTAAAAGGACAGGCTCTCATCAGTACAAGATGGTTTGCTGGCCATGAAAAGTGGTTCCTTGCTATTCTCTGCATTAAGAAGGTCTCTGGCTAATAGCAAAGACATCATTTTCCTCCTTCCCCCCATCCATCCCCTTCCTGCCTCCCCACTCAGAGCTGAAATCCCATTGATACAGAGTCTTTGGGTGGAGTAACCTAACTTCTTCAACAAAGAAGCTTGCCTTTTTTCCCAGACAAATGACTTGGCTGAACTTAAGAATCTCCTTTTGCTATAAAAAAAATCCACAATACTGCAGTTCTAAGAAAAAACCCAGGATCTGGAGTGGAAAAACCCTACTGAATTAGGCTTCCAAGAGTCAGCATGTCTTAAGAGTTTATTTAAACACAATTGTCACTCAAATATCAGAAAACTGCATGGACCACACTGAAAGGGAACTGAACAGCATAAATCAGGTGACTACTGTAGCTTCCCCAACAAAATCCGAACTCTAGCTCTTTACAAAATGTCACGACAGCTGAATCTCAGTCGAGTTGTTAAAAACGGCTGCATGCATTTAATTAAGTCAAAATCAAAGCCAGATGGCACATGCTGCTTTTCCAATAGACTGGATGCTGTCACAGGAGGCACTACTTAAGCATTCCTTGATGATTCCTGGCACCAGTGGCTACAAAATCTCTTTCTACCATCTACCATACACCCCTCCTTTTTTTTCCAGTCACCAAGCCTTTAAAGAGGGTGGGGAGGAGGAAAAAGAGAGCCCCTGAGATAAATTGACTCAGTGTGTGGAATGCAAGGCAAACATTCCTGTACAAATTCAGATTTGATTTATTTTCTTTAGAAAACTCCAGCTGCAGGAGAAACCCCCAATTGTTGGTCTTTGCCTTATACCCCCTAGGGTCATCATCTGTCTTACAGGGGAAAATAAAAATAGATAACTATACTTCTAAAGTATTGCACAGCAGATGACGTTAATACTTTAGCCAGTAATAAATGCAAGTCAACTGGCTAAAAAAGGCCTCAAGAATTTGGAAGTATATAGCTGAAAGGAAACATTAACATTTCATCTCTGGGCTGTGTAACCTCTCAGTGAAAAATGACAGTGTAGGCTTTTGCGGTCAGCACACATGCAGTGAACTCCTCCTACTCATCAGAAAGACTAGCAAGTTATCGCCTGGTTGTAGTCAGCCAAAGATATACCGGACTGAGCCAGAACTGAGTGGCAATACTATATTTTACTTCTAGTACTGCACCCTCCAATACATGGAATTAAACAGAGAGGGCACGAGTTGTTGGTCATGCGTCTCAATGCTTGCACAAGCCAGATAGAGCACCTAGCAAAGTGTGTCTGGAAGGCGATGGGGAAGAAGAAGCATCAGAAGTTAACCGATTACACATATGAAAAGTGTGCTACTGACAAAACACCTCTGCTTGATTTCTACTTTGAGATTTTTCTGTTCCAAAATTAAGCAGCTGCCATATTGCTCCCAAAAGGACTCCTGAAGATGTTTAGAGCAAAGGGTGGCATCCATTACGCCTTTTGAACAGACAACGAGGAGGGCTCAGAGGCCCCTCCTTTATATTCCATTCTCCATGTCTTCATCACATCACTTGGAAAAGTGAGTCTAGTCAGTGTACCTCATTGTTTGAGTGATCTAACATAATGCATACACATGGACAAAGGCATAGGAATATAATTTTAGGTTATTTTCAATTGAAGTATCCCCTACTGAGCAACACTATGGTCTAGGGTTCACTCAACTTCTTAATTATGATTGCCATGGTTATACATATCCAATCTCACCTTTCATTAAAATAGGAATTACGTACTTGCACTGAATATCTTACTGCTTCTGCAATCTGTTAAAAACTCATTTCCAGCACTACTGAGAACAAAAACACGTCTGCTGAAAAGGGTGGATGTGTTTAACAATTTCAGCAGAACAATCCTTCTCTCCTGGTTAGTTTAAAGCTCCATTAATCTTAATGCAAAACAAAACAGTTTCCTTTAACAGCCAGATTCTTGACCTTGAGCTGTTCCAACATTGGAGTTGGGGGCTGGGGTAGAAAGGACATGGACCAACCACCACTAAGAGCTGGAGAGTAAAAGCATACAGACAGAATAGCCAACAGGAAAAAAAAAAAAAAACAAATCCAGACAAAAAAAAATTATCTCTGTGAAAGACTACCATCTCCACTGCTGCCACAGAAACCTGGACAACGTCACATCAAAATTTTTGTTACTCATTTTCAGATAAATTTTAAAAGATTAGCAGCAATGAAGACTATCTAAAGATGACCAAGAATGGACAGACTAATGGCTTCTAAGTCACCCATCCTAGCATTGACCCACATCATTAGCCATTAAAGTATTTACAAAGTAATGTTGCAAATTAAATCCAGTCTAATAGGCAGCATTATTTTCAGTGTGAAAAAATAAGAGCCACAGATGCTTTCTTTGTAGAAACCAAAGATGTCTGTTACTTAAATCCTTTAATTTTCTTGATACAAGATGGATCTTCTCAAAACATCATTCCTATATGAACCCAAGTCAGAGCTTGAGGGCAAAATAAGGTCTTTAAATTTTAAAATACTCTTACCAGTCAACATTTGCAGGGCTTCATACACACAGGTTTTACGCTCCCCTGCCCACTGCTTTTCCATTACTGTACCTGTTTACATTACTGAATACATGCTCAGCGCAGCACAATCCAGAGAGTAAAATCTGTCCTTGTCACCAGGACATTACTATGTAAGTGACAGACCCAGGTGGCAGAACGCATCTGAGTTGCCTCTAAAATCACAGGCACTTTAATGCCATTTATCTTAATACTTTAAGTTGTATTAAAACATGATTTCCTCATTACATCTTGTAAGGCACAAATTTAATCACTTGACAGTATTTGCGCAGCGTTAACTGTGGCTAAGAAGAGGGTGCGCAGCAGTTTCTACAGCGTGATTTCTAAGTCTCCCACACCAACACCACCTTACCCAGAACAGCAGCTCCTGGAGGCAGCTTTTAATTGAAATGCTGCTAGAGCCGAGCTTTTTAAATGGCTCAAAGATTGGCGAGTCATTCTGTATCAGTGCATACAAACATTTGAGAGGCCTTCTTGTACAGAGGACTGGACTAAGGACTGTACAGACTGGACTAAGGACAAGACCTGATTTTGCTTATAAGCTTCGGAGGTTTCTGTTTGACTGCAGTTTTGGTTTAGTTGACAGTCACAGATACATGATAAGGTACAGAGTCAATGCCGTCATCTGGATTACGTTCACAAATCTGATTTTCTACCAGACGTGCAGAAGGCTGTTTGTAAAATAGAGGTATGCTGACCACCACTGTCCTCTCAGTACAAGGAAAGGCCTTATTTTTTTGCACAAGACAAAGGAATGTTTCAGACCATCTTCTGTGCTGACTCAGATGCTTCTTGGCCAAAATCATTACTGTTTACCATACAGTTCTGCATGGTTTATTTAAAGTCTCATACCAAAGTGCTCGTTATTTCTGTAATATTAGTTACATGAAGACACTTCTAAAGCCTGAAGAATTTACTATTATTGACAATCGGTTCACTAGCCAGCAGTAGTACTGTGAGTAGAGTGACAGAGCCAGCTTCATACACAGCCTCAACAGCTACTTCAGTGTTAAAACCCAAGAATAATTACTGATGTACACAGGAAACAACAGCCTCGCAACCTCCTCATCAGTTCATGGGAAGCGGAAGAAGTTCAGACTTGGTTCGGCTTTTTGTGGATCCAACCCAACTTGGTTGGATCCACAGAAAGATGGATCCATTGTTCTGTGGATATAGAAGACTTTTACTCCAAGACAAGTCATTTGTATAAGCCTTTTTATTCCAAAACCAGGAAAGTGGTGACCAGCATAAACACCTAATGCCAAGTAATACTTTAACTGAGTGGCGTCCTCCATCTTCCTTAACTTACAACGGAAGAAACTGTATAATAGAGCAATTGAAACAGCAGAGCAAACACAGCAGGTGGTCCCGTCTTAGAAGACTTCCACCAATGGATTTGGAGATTTTACGCTTAGCCTGGTATGTGCCCAAATACATTAAAGAGCCTAAAACGTTAAACATCAGAGGCAAACCAAACATTTACAAAATACAAGGTCTATTATTTTGGACAAACCTTGCTGCAATCACATAGGAATGTTTCCTTTGGCTGATACTATGCTCACTTCCATTTATTTATATAGAGCAAAAAGCAAACAATATTTTCTTACCTTGTTTTCTTAATTGTCTACAGATGGTGCAAAATGGTAGAATGATAAGGCTGGAAGACAGACTTCCGTCTTCTACTGAACAGATAAATGTAACAATTTTGCTAGTATGAGAATTTTACTGCTTATCTCAGTTACAGAAAAGAGAGGGTCCAGCAACTACAAAATTATTGAAAAGTTTCTTTTGCCATCCAAACAAATAGAAAAAAAAAACAAAACACCAACAAAAAAAAACAAACCAAGAAATCCAAATACCAAAGGATACTGTTTTTACAAACAACACCCTTAACATAGCCTAATTTACCTCAATCATAGCAATAACAGAGACCACCACTCCATTCCTTCTTTGAAAGTACTGGAATACTGCTCTTGCTAAATCTCTCTGCATGAAAAGGGTTAAAAAGCACAGATTCTTCATCAATTAGTCTTTAGTAAGACTCTCCAGAACAATCGTAAGCGCAAATCAAATTTCTTCTCAGTTATTTAATAACGAAATACAAAAATCTGAGCTAGGTCTATACTTAAAAAAAGAGCTAGAAATGCTGTGCACAAACTGCGCATCTCACAAAATGCAAGTTTTGTCTTGCCTATTTCTCTACATTTTATTTCAGGTTTTGTTATACCAATGTTATCTCCTTATATTTAACTACAACAAATCCATTGATCAGAAACAGAAAACTGTAAGCAACTCAGTATAAATGCTGCATAGCTTCTTTGCACACAGACAGGAGCAGCATGGTGTCTTATGGTTAATTACCCCATTTACAGTAAATGAAACCCACAGTTCAGCTAAGAAGCCAGCCTGCTGTATTTTCCAATCAGTCAGCCCACACAGTATGTTGGGAGCAATGATATTTTCTCTTAAGTAAAGCACAGTTGAGTTCATACAGATGTAAGCGAAGGAGGGTGTGACAAAATAACAGAAAAAGGAGATTACAAAGGAAGCCTGAATCTTACACTGAAATCTCTTTTGCCAAATGATATTCAAAGAGAGAAGGGTTTTCTTGGAACAAATACTGAAGCAGGATGCAGGCCCTTGGGTAAAACCTAGTTCACAACATAACCTTACGTGCCCTTATTTTCCAATAATCTCAATTATGGCACATGTTACCTTGAAAAAAAAACCAGTTACCCAAAGACTTGTCATTTCAGAAAGCTCGCTCACAGCTCAGAACTCTTCCTGAAATAAGGGATGCAACATTATAACTATGGCTTTAATGCAGAACAAAAGCTGCACAGCTTCCTAGAGCCTGAGAAAAGCAAATGATGTCCGTAATGGACATAATGATGGACAATGCTGGATAAGTGAATTATGTTGTCTAAGCACTTAGAGAAATGGAAGAAAACAAATACAGCCAGGTAATGCTACACCACAGACAGAAAAAGAACATACTGAAAAACCATACAAAGCATTATTAATGTATGCAAGTGGTTTTGGGCCCAGCCATCCTCAAATGTCAAGCCTCAGAGTCAGAAGATGATCTGAAAAAAGCTTTTAAGATCAATGAGTCAGGACTGTCCAACAAATCCAGGACAGGACTGGCTGGACCGGAGTCCAACAAATAGGACTGTCTTATTGAGAAACAGCCGCCTCCTAGAAAGAGCCCAGGGCCAATTATCTGATTAAGCAATAATTTAAAGAATGCTTAATAATTTATAAAAAACAACTAGGCTATGGGCTGTTATTATGCAAAACTCCACAAAAAACCTCCACAAAGTAAAGCATGTTCAAATTTTGCTGGAAATTATCCCTGACCAGAAAACGGGACTAGGTTCTTGTCTTATAAACAAGGTATAGGAGCACTTATGGAATGAAAAATACAGCTGCTTGTTAAAATCGCGTTTAGCCAGGTGTCTCTGAGATCAAGCACATCACTCACACTGCAAATCAGGTTTTAGTTCAAGTCATTCTCTAAAAAGCAACAGGACCGTATAGCTTTATTTTGTATACAGCCTTCCTTACTCACTTAAAATCACAATGCTGCTATTCTAATGAATGCCAAGAACTGAACTAGAAACTTTCAGAGATCAAGAAAGAAACCTCAATATTTGATCTGGGAAGCCAAAATCAGTAATTAGGAGCTGCAGTCACAGACTCTGCAGAGTAACAATCTGTGTATAACACACGCACTCAGCAAAATGTTGCATTGCCATTAACAGTGAATTGAAGCTCTCTGTAATATTTGAGAAAAAAAGTTTCAGAGAAAGTCCAAGGAACTCTCACACGCCAGATTAATTTCTTACAAATCAGTAGAACAGTCACAAACTGAAGTATCAGCAAGGGGCAGAAGAAACCCAAGTGCACAATAACCTTCAACAAATCAAGAGTACACTATGTTTTAAAGCAACTCATACTGCAGAGTATACCCCTCATTTTAAACAACCTTACTACCTCACAAAATGAAGGCAATCTATGAAAGTAATCTCTACGGTGGCCCCGCAACAGTCCTGAGAAATTCAGGTAAGTACATGAGTACTATTTTACCTACTGATTTACACATGATAGAAGAGATGACAGCAGACAGCAGCAGAGCGCAATTTCTGCAGTTGTGTTACAATTCTTTGAAGGACTCAAAATGAAGAATTAGCCAAGCAATACACCTTACACACACACACCCACCCCCGAAAGTGTTTCTTACAGTTTTTGTCAGTGTTTCTGACCAAAACTTGTTAAAGAAACTATGCCTAATGGGTTATTAAGAAAATAATCCTCTCTAAAAGCCTCTCTAAAACAAGGGATAGTACTAAAAGGCCAGTTTCACAATATAAAGAAGATACCAAGAGAGTCTCACTGGCATCTAC
>VYZM01009247.1:497701-546345 GCA_013398915.1 Dromas ardeola
AGGAGCGCAGCGGGGCGAGGCGCCCCCGCCTCCCTCTCTCTCGCCCCGAAAAGAAGGCGAAACCCGCTTATCCGCCGCGGGCTTCCACAGCGGGCAAGCCGCTCGCCCCTCCCCAGACGCGGGCAGCCCCGCAGCGCGATCGCCCCGGGCGAGGAGGAGGAGGAGGAGGAGGAAGAGGAGGGAGAGAGGAGCGCAGCCCTGGGCCGTCCGCCAGACAAAGGCGGCGGCAAGGGGGTCGGTGAGCCCGCAGCCACCCCGGGGCCGTGCCCCCGAGTCACCACACGGAAGGGCGGCCGCGCCCCTCCTTCGCCCCCCCGTCCCCACAAACAAAAGCGGCGAGCAGGTGGAGGGCGGCCGCGCCGCTCCAGCCCCGTGGAGGGAGGAGGGGAAAGGGGGCAGCCGGCGGTTGGCGCCCTGTCCCCGGCCAGGGACGCCCCGCCTTCGCGGTGCCAGGCGGCGGGGGCCGCGCCGTGCCGGCCGGGGAGCGGAGGAGAAAGGAGGGGTGGCTCTCCCCGCCCCGTCGCCCCCCCAAGCACGGCCGGTGAGGCGGGAGGAAGCCAGACAACATGGAGGGCAGATCAGGGGGCAGCCGAGGGAGGCGCTTGCTCCCGGCCGTTCCCCCGCCCCGACCGTCTCCACTACCTGTGGGGCGGGAGGGGCCCCAGCGTGGGCCGGGCCGGGCCGGGCCCGTCCGCCTCTCTCCCTCCGTCCGAGGACCCTCTAGCGGCAGCCGGGGGCGAGGCGGGGACGGGCTGAGGTGAGGCGAGGCCCCGGCCCCGGGAGGGCTCCTGCTGCCAGCCCCGGCGCCGGAGGATCGCGGGGCCGGAGGCCTCGGGGTCAGAAACATGGCGGGGCCGGGCCAGGCTGGGCAGAGGGACAGAGCGGTGGTAAAGGCAGGTGAAGGCCACAGCACAACAAACACCTAAAAATGGAAAGCGATTTGGTGGCACGGACGGTCCCAGACACGGGTTAAGCTACAAAAAGACCGTCAAAAAAAGTTTGACGGAGGAGTGTGAGGCAGGACTGGAAGTGCTCATCCTAAGGCAAGTCTTATTTTATGGATGGGAAATACATGCAGGGTTTGGGGTTGCCCGATGTCTTCACCGAGTCAGTGGTGGGGCTGGCAGTGAAATCCTTGTTTCTTGCTGGACTTCATTCTCTCAGCTCAATCGCATTGCTTTATAGGAGGTTTCCGTGGATTAAATCAAGACCAGATTTGGGCTGGAGTACCTGAGTACCATCACACAGTCCTCCTTTGCTTTTCACTGCCACGCAGGTGAAGTACTGCTTGATCTAAGACACAGGGAAATCTGTATTTTAGTTTCCGACAGACTAGTGAAGTTAAAGGTACTTCCACATGGGACAAACTGTCTCATAGATGTGCCTGGTATATGCAGTGGGATGTCAAGGTTTTGTGTATAGGTGACAGTTCGTATATTTTGTTTCTGAAAGTGGCCATTATGTCATTCTGATTATGTAGTCTGACCATCTAACTCCTGCTTCAGCTGGTTTATTCCTCGGAAAACTCTCCTGCCTTGCACTCAAGCAATTTTTTTCCACAGTACTTTCAACATTACCTACAGTACTTTAATGCCTAAAGAAAACTATGGTTTCAGGATTGAGGGCATCTGAGGTCATCAGTCCCAGCAGCAGACTGGAGAACAGATAGAGGTAGGAGCAAAGTATTTGATGAGGGTGAGTCTTGTTCCCTCATGATTAAGGGATAGATGGAACCACGGAGGGGGAATCCAAATTTAGACATATTTCTATGAGAATCTTGCTAAATCCAAACCTTACACCAAACCTACATATTGCATCAAGTTATTTAAAGCCTCTAATGACTTAACAGATCCTCAGTCAGGTTTCTTCTCTAATTCTTTTCTATCATATAGACAAGTGATAATTGTAAGACAAATAATTTAAAAAAAAAAAAGCACAGGTAAAGGGAAATACAAGTAGTTTTCTCCATGTCCCATCTCCAGTTGTTTTTGGAATCTGAGACAAAGTCTTCAGTTATGTTTGTGTAACGCATACCAGGTTGTCTACACAGCAATAACCTATAGCTGGATATACTCAATAACCTGTAGCTGGAAGTTTTAAAGAGCTGCAGTATACAAGTTTGTTGTTTGTAAGCATGGTAATAAAAGAAAAATCCAGAATAACAGTTTGAATTTTATTGTATGCACATTGAAACAAAACAGAAATAAAAGAGCTTACATCATTAATGAGCAAATTATGCTTCCAAAAATGTCTTCTTTGTATCTCTCTTTTTTTCAACTGCCAAACATTCATTCTTTTTCATCTTGAGCTTTTTGTTGTCCATAAGAAATTGAAGATTTACATTACTGTTCTGGCTTTTTGATTTAGTCTTATGAACTATATTGAAGAATGATGCAGAAATCTGAGCACAGATTTTAAAACTGTAATATCTAGAGGCAGGAACTGGCATCTGTGTTGAGGAAGCCAAATGAAAACCATCAAACCACTACTGTGATTACATCAGTGGAAGATGTGGCCATGTAGCTCTCAGGAAAGCAGTTGCTTAAAGAAAGAACATCTGAAAGCTTTCATGCTCCCGATTAAGAGAGACCTCAGTAAAGAACAATTTTCTAGGTAATGCTTAGAGCCTGATGGTCTGACACAGTCGTCAAGCAGATCCTCAACTTGTGGCTGACAGATCAGAAATCAGACTTCTTTATTTTGAGTGACACCTTTTTTTTTGCCTTTTCTCCTTTAATGTTACCAATGGAAACTAAGAGACCACTATGTATAGTTCCTCATACGTGTAAGTTTGACAAGCCAAAAAGCAAGACAGGAATTCTCTTTTGTCACATCGGTCAAATTTCTCTTCACATCTTTTATATCCTCCCTCTCTGTGGGATTTGAAGCTTGTTCAGAACCCAGCTGGAGACTTGTACTTGTGCTCTTCTTAAAATATTGTGATAATTTTATTACTTGAATTTCTGCAGCTTCTGCCAGCCTTCGTAAGGTTTCAGATGGTCGTAAAGAACAAAGGATTTAGTAAATGTATTCTAAAATACTACTTTTCTTTTGTGTGATAAGAAAACCAATGATTACTGTGTTTGTCTAACAAATCCAATTGCTCAGTTTTCTCCCTTATATCTTGTTTCACTTGCCAAATGTTGTCTGAGTATACAGAAGTTAGCAACACAAGATAGAAATGCAAGATACATCAGGGTGCCATAAATGTATCAAAGAAATTAACAGACTTTTTCACACTAAGGACAGAGAATGGTGCGGCTATGACCAATGTGGTATTAAGAGGCGTTCCCTTCTGTAATAACATGCGCCATTAATATTATCAAAGATACTTTACAGTGATACAGAGAAGTTACCCAAACACCTCCTCCTGCCATGCAAAAGGAACCATCAAACATTATTAAGGGATAGTTCCCACAAGTTCAGTTTGCGAGTCCCTACCCTGTAACAAGAAAAGCTTTCTGCAGTAAACCAGGCATCTTCCACAGTACTTCATCTGTCTTCCTACCTTGGTAACTTGAAGCTTAATTAACAAATTCAAGTGAAATTTTGTTCTACAGAATTTACTCAACCTTCATTCTTCCTGTTGCACAGATTGTGTATCTGTTCCCTACTTAGTCACTGAGACTACCAAAACTGAATAAATTCCTCAGTGGCAGGATTTTGTTCAAACAGTATCAGGCACAGTATGCTGTTAAGGCACAGCCTGTTTCACCTTTGTGGCTGTGCACCACATCTCTCTTCCTTAAAATACCCTGCATTGAATTGCACAGAATACCTGCAGAATTACCCTAGATTGGGGTGTTTTGGTCTCAGTCTTGAAAACATTCATTGTGCTGGACCTTACAATGCCAGCAGGGCTTTTTTTTTCCTGAACAGCTGAGAAATTTGAAAGAAGTAAAAGCTTCTGACTCATAGTCACAGAGTAAAGAACTGAGGTGAGTTAAACCTTTACAACCTCCCACTGTTTGTTACCACTCCTTTCCTGGAGGTAACCACCAAACATCACAGTTAGGTGAAGAGACAAAGTGCCTCTGCCTCAGCCATTTGAAATAAAAAATAGATGCCCTGGGGCATGCATAGTTCATCGACAATTTAAGTTAAGATGCTGTGCTATGAAATGGAGCAGCTGATCTATGACATACATCCTGCTCCGTCAGCTTAGTTACAGGGGTTGCAACCTCCGGCAAAGAGGCAGAGCAGACTCATATATGTTCTCAGCGGCATTTGCCAAAATGACCTAGCTATTCGATAGTTGTACCAACTCAGCTTCTTTTATGTAATCAGCTTCCATATTTGCTGAAGAAATATCATTTTAGTCACCAGTGGCAGAAGAAATGTAGATAGATATAAATGTATTTATAGTGTGATCTCTACAGGCAAGATAAAGGATTCAAAAAACCCTTTTCTGAAAGCTAGAGTTTTGTGAGAATACTGCCAGAATTCAGGGTGAACATTAATTACAAGGTAGGAGTTATGGACTTGCGTATCTTATTCCTAGAGACCTCTCTATAGACCTCAGTGCCATTGGCACAGCAGTCTGTTGAAAATCTATAGGGCATGTGTGCATGTATTGTATGTGGAACAAAAGTTAATCCTACATAGTGTTTATGGCACATTTAGCAAAACAAGTGAATCATAGAATCACAGAATTTGGGTTTGAGTTGGGAGGTACATTTGAAGATCACATAGTCCACCCCCCTGCCATGGGCAGGGACATCTTTCACTACATCGAGTTGCTCAAAGCCCCATCCAGCCTGACCTTGAACGCTTCCAATAATGGGGCATCCAAAACTTCTGTGGGCAACCTGTTCCAGTGTCTCAACACCATTATTGTAAATAATTTCTTCCTTACGTCCAATTTATATGTACCCTCTTCAGTTTAAAACTGTTGCCCCTTGTCCTGTCATTACAGGCCTTGGTAAAAAGTCTCTTTCTGTCCTTCTCATAAGCCCCCTTTCTATAGAGAAATGCCATAATAAGCTCTCCCCAGAGCTTTCTCTTCTCCAGGCTGAACAACTCTCTCAGCCTTTCTTCAGTGGAGAGATTTTCCAGCCCTCTGATCATTTTTGTGGCTGTCCTCTAAACTCGCTCTAACAGGTCCATGTCTGTCTTGTGTTGGAGGCCCCAGAACTGGATGCAGTACTCCAGGTGGGGTCTCATGAGAATGGAGTAGATGGGGAGAATTGCCTCCTTCCACCTGCTGACCAATCTTCTTTTTATGTAGCCAATGATATGATGGGCTTTCTGGGCTGCAGGTGGACTTTGCCAGCTCATGTTCAGTTTTTCATTCACCCGTATCTCCAGGTTCTTCTCCACAGGGCTACTCTCAATCCATTCATCCTCCAGGCTGTATTGATAATCGGGCATTGCCCCAGTCCAGGTGCAAGTCTGTCCTTGTTGAGCTTCATGAGGTTCACTCCTCAAGCCTGTCAAGATCCTTCTGGATGGTATCCTGTCTATCAAGTGAATCAAATGCACCACCCAGCTTGGTGTAATGTGCAAACTTGCTGAGAGTGCACTCGATCCCACTGTCTATGTCACTGGTGAAGATATTAAATAGCATTGGTGCCAGTATGGACCCTTGAGAGACAACACTTGTTATGGGTTTCCACTTGTACATTGAGCCATTGACTATAACTCTTCGGACGTGGCCATGTAACCAATTCCTTATCCATTTAACAGTCCATCCATCAAACCCATATCTCTCCAATTTAGAGGGAAGAACATTGTGGGGACAGTGTCAAAGGTCTTACAGAAGTCCAGGTAGATGACATCCATAGTCCTTCCCTTGTTCACTGATGTAGTCACTTCATCGTAGAAGGCCACCGGGTTAGTCAGGCACGATTTGCCCTTGGTGAAGCCATGTTGTCTGTCCCTAGTCACCTCCCTGTCTTCTATATGTTTTGAAATGTCTTCCAGGAGGATCTGTTCCATGATCTTACTGGGCACAGAGGTGAGGCTGACTAGTCAGTAATTCCCAGGGTCTTTGTTTTTACCCTATTTAAAAATAGGCATGATGTTTCTCTTTTTCCAGTCACTGGGAACTTCGCCTGACTGCCATGACTTTTCAAATATGTTTGAGAGTGTCTTGGCAACTACACCAGCCAATTTCCTCAGGACCCTAGGATGCATCTCATTGGGTCCTATGGACTTAGGTATGTTCAGGTTCCTCAGGTGGTCTTGAACCTGATCTTCTCCTATGATGCGAGGGACTTTATTCCCCCAGTCCCTGCTTTAAGGTTCAGAGGCTTGAGAGATGTGGGAAGAGAGATTACCATTGAAAACTGAGTCAAAAATACTTGAGTACCTCAGCTTTCTCCATTTTGGTTATCACCAGTTTTCCTGTCTCATTTATCAGGGAGGTACATTTTCTTTAATCTTCCTTTTCTGGCCAACATACCTGTACAAGCCCTTCTTATTCTTTGCATCCCTAGCCAAATTCAGTCCCAGCTGTGCGTTAGCTTTCCTCATTCCATCCCTACACATCTAGGCCGTGTCCCTATATTCTTCCCAGGATACACATCCCTGGTTCCGCTACCTGTGCATTTTCTTCTTAAACTGTAGTTTGACCAGGAGGTCCTTATTGAACCATGCTGGTCTCCTGCCTTCTTTGCCTGATTTCTTAGACATGGGAATCAAAAGTTCTTGCCCTCTAAGAAAAATGTCCTGAAAGAGCTGCCAGCTCTGTTCAGCTCCCTTTTCCCTGAGGGCAGTTTCCCAGGGGATGCCATCCACTAATTCCTTAAAAAATTGAAAGCTTGTGCTCCTAAAGTTCAAGGTCCCGACTCTACTCTTCACCTGGACCATATCCCTCAAGACTGTGAATTCCATCAGGGCATGATCGCTGCGGCCCAGGCTGCCACCAATCTTGGCATCTCTAATTTGTTCATTCGCGTTGGTGAGCAACAGGTCCAGTGGTGCTTCTCCTCTGGTTGGGCTGCATGTCACATGGATTAAGAAATTATCCTTGATGAACTCCAAGAGTCTCCTGGACTACTTACAGCTTGCTGTGCTGCTTTTCCAGCAGATGTCTGGGTGATTGAAGTCCCCCAGCAGAATCAGAGCTTGGGACCATAATGCTTCCTGTAGCTGAAGTAAGAACGCTTCATCAACATGCTCCCTTTGTTTGGGTAACCTGTAGTAAACACCAACCATGAGGTTTCCTTTGTTGTCTTGGACCCTAATTTTTGCCCATAAGCTCTCAACCTGTTCATCACTATTTTTCAACTCCATTTTTTTATACAGAGGGCAACCCCCACCCCTCACACACACTCTTCCTTCCTTGCCTGTCCCTTCTGAACAGTTTATAGCCATCGAGTGTAGTCCTCCAGTTGTGTGATTCGTTCCACCACATTTCAGTGATGGTGATAATATTGTAGACGCTAGCTGCAAGTGGCTTCCAGCTCCTTCCTGTTTGAAACTCTTGTGTCTTTGAAAATAACCATCACAAAGACCAAAACAGTGTGAAATAGTGATAAGAAGTTCCTGTAGCAGAAGTGGATGGATTTTTTGATCCAGTAATTCAAGGGCTGGCAAACTGCTGACAGTTTATTGTGGAGTCTGAAAGTCCTGAGAACCTGGAGAAACAGGTTGGGTAGCAGCCCAACAGACAGACATCCTGGCATGGCTGGGAACCAGGAGGGTTTACTTTGGAAACCTGCCATGTTTCTTCTGATGGATTCAGCATAATCATGCTCTTCTACGAAACACTTTGATTTCAACAAATTACCCATTTTCCCAGAATGAAAAATAACATGTTAAAAAACTCCAACTGGATGTCTGCTGTGTGATGTAGGCACTTTAAACACCTTTCCCAAGTGTGTCTTGTTTCTCCTGCATTGCAAATAAAGCTTCATTAGCCCATAATTAGTGCTGGAGAAACCCTTAGAAGTTCCCAACCTTTCAGATAAACACTCAAATATATGTTGACTTCTTCAGTTCCTTAGGACCAAAAAAAGCTTCTGTGTTCTTTATCTAGGGCTTTTTTATAAAGCTGGAATTTCTGAAAGAATAACATTTCATGCGATACTCTATTATTTCTATCCCCATGAAGTTTTTGATTGAAACTTTGTTCAATTCTCATGTATTCTCACAATATCACATATGCTTTGTGAGCAATTTTCTGAGAGTGAGAGCACTCACTGTGGAACAAACTGTGGCTGCGAGTGACCAAGAGGAAAAAGCCCATGATTTGCTAGTGATAATATTCTTGGCTTAGATCTTGAGACCTATTAGACCTGTAGACAGAGAAAAAGGAGATGAGCCCAACACAGACTCCTGTAATCCATAACCCACTTCAGGATTTATAGTTTTCGTTATTTTGGATTATAACAAGATTGGAAGTCAAAGAAAAGGACGATAGCAACTGCTCATGTGGTTGCAGAGTCAGAAGACAACATAAAACCTAACAAGAGGAGGTGAATAGGTAAACAGCTTTCCCTGGGGATGGGTTTTTCAGCTGGTAGTCAAATTCAAGCACAAGTTAAGTCATGCCTTGGGCCATCGTCCCTCTGGTATCTGTATACCTGTTCCTTTTCCAGTTCCTGTGTTAGGGCCATTTGTCAAATTGTATTACAACATCTCAGACTACCACTTTACAAAGAAATCAAAAAGCAGAGTGAGCGCATACAGGTTGAAGCGCTGGCCCATGACAGTCCATACTGCTTCATTGTCCACAGGCTAACTCGGCAGTGCTTGGGCACAGTTTGGGGGATAGTGTGGGCCAGTGACTGTTACTACAAGGCAGTATGGATGAAGGCACCCTTTTTTAGTTGTGGAAGAGAGTTCAGCAGTATATGCATATACATATACACACACACACTATATAGCTATATTTTGTCATATGTATGTGTGTTGTAACTTCAGTAACCTGAGATTTTTTTTGCTTCATGAAGTTCCATCATTTCAGTGAAGCATCATTTGTAATATTTATTCTTGCTGCTGCATTTGTGATTGTGGTACATTAGGGAGTATTTTTCATTGTCAATCTTCTTTGATAACACACCTTACGTGATAACTTTCTCTATACAAACTGTGCTGTGCCACTTGCTCTTATGTGCCCAAACCCAGGCACTGGCTTCTTTTAATTACATGGGGACTTAGCCTGAGAGGCTAACAACAGTCTTTAATGCATTTAAACTCTGATATCACAGCATGTTACATCTAAATTCTGTACTTGACAAAGATGATCACTGGAGTCGGGGTGATCAGGGAAAATGCCAAAGGGCAGGTTTCAAATACTCTTTTTGCAGATAATGCTGTGAAGGCTTTTAAAAGGGTAGATAAATAGCAAGAGACCAGAGTATGCATGAGAGCAGACAAAAGGCTTGTAATCTGGTATTTTTCACTTGGACTTTGTCTTCATTTGCGAGCTAACCCCAAACAGACCTTCCTTTTTCTGCCTATCAGCAGTGTGTAAATAAATCTCTCAGTGCATTCTATAAATAGACACAATTCCTTCATTACAAATGACCTTTCTACTCTCAGCTTGGTTACACAGAACATGAACTGTGTCCAGGTGGAGGTCATAGGATGTAGCATCTTGTGAGAGTCCACCTAAGCATGCAGGCAGCATGAAGTAGGTGTTCTTTGTTTTGTTTTTTTTTTAGTGCTATAGCGGTTTACCATAAAGCATCAATTATAAACAGGAGGCTATGGGCTGGCAGTGCCAGACCTGCGATATTACATGAATTTGGTGATATTAGGGCTGATATAAGGCTGGTTTGAGCATGTCCAGGAGTCCAGGGGGGCAGAAGTTCTTTCTGTGCATGCCATCTCCCCAGAAACTGCTATGCCCATTTATACTAAAGGTATAGATGTGGTCTCCTCTCTCAGGAGACCAAGGCAGAACAGTTGGCAGTTGATGGGACATTTGAGGGAATCCTACTGAGTCATATAAATGAGAAGAAGTGCCAACATTCGTATTAGCTTTTCCTGGCTTGTGCTGATCTTAGAAAGGATAAGGCTGTGGGAGGTACTGCTTCGTTAGCCTGGCTTTTGTGTAAAGTGTACTCATGTTGGTGGGGCATTGTTAGCAGCATCCTGATGAAACAGCTTTGGGGACCTGGGAGGTTGATTGCCCATCTTCTGTGATAACATAGATGCTATTACAACCCCAAAGGTTAATTTCCTTTGAAAGTCAGAATTATGGAGTATTAAAGGTACACAGAGGATTTCTTTCAGAACACTGCATTTCCTGAAGCACTTTCAGGACCAACCAATTTCTTGTAGTTGTGCTCCCAGGAAGTTGACTAAGGGGAGTAGCTGAGGTAGCCAAGCTATAATATAAATGTATAGTGTAACCGTATTGCTCACCTGAAGGGTATGTCCAGTAAACTACTTTGGATATTGAGGGGTTACCAGTCTCGTTACTTTGTCCACCCTGGACTGCAAAGTCCACTTCTGACAGTGAAGTCATGATCTTCAGTCCTGAAGAGCAGAAAAGTCAAAAGAGTGGATCTGAAGTGCTTCCCATACTTTAATATTTCTGCTGTTATTACTGCATTTCCTCTTGATTCCATGAGCCAGCTAAGCCATGCTTTTGAGCCTTCTGCTCACTTCAGAAGCTACCAGGCAACAATTTGTGGAGCAGAAGGTTGCAACTTCCCTTCACCCAGTCCCAAGATGCTGCAGGACTGACTGCTGGCCATGCAGCCACTGGAAAGGAAAGAAACCCAGTGATGCTCATGGGATTTCAAAGGGGAGCGTTGGCTGGTCTCTGTGGTCTGAACCTGGAGAACTGCACACTTTGTCAGAATTCCCTTTGATACTTGGTTACAGAGTTCAACAAGACCATCTAACAGGCCATGGTACACTGACATTCTTAGCAATTTAATTAACAAAGCCTCGGAGAGTCCTTGCATTGTAAGAGTTGTGAAATTAGTGCTGTAATATATTTTGATTTAGTTACGTAGATTGGCCTGGGAATAGAGGTTTTATGAGATAATTTTCTAGTGCTAATGGGCTTTGAAAATATAACATCTGGGTGGTGGGAGATATAATCTAACAGGATCCCATAGTCTAAGAATTGTAACAAGGATATAAGAGTATCCCACCAAATTTCTCCTGAAGGAACCAATTAACGTAACCTCTAAAAGAGAATGCAGAAGTAGTGGGGCCTAGGATACCTTTGGAAGATACCGAGGACAGGATAGACATTCAACATCTCGTAGACCAAACAAAAAGATCCATTACAAACATTAAGATCCAATTTTCAGTATCAATGTGTGTGGAGAGGATAATATTCTTTCTTTTCACAGTCTTTTTCATCAGTCAGTTCCTATGCAAACTGTGTCTCAGGTAGTCTGTGTAGGTGTGGGACAAGGTCTCTTTATTACATGTGCTGAAAGGGAGGTATCTTTTTGTTCTGTGAACTAATATAATGATGACAATGATTACCGGAAATATGGCGACAAAATCAGTCTTAGTGCAGGTTCAAAGACTGCTCAGCATTGGCATAGAGAATCAAGGATTTTGTTCTTTCAATCCCTAAGCAAAAATTGTTTCCTCCAGTTTATGGATGCATTTTTCTACTCAGTTATTTTGTAATTCATCATATAAATCTTGTTTACTAATTTAAATGTGTAATAGGCACAGTTTCGGTAACTGTGTACGTTTCTTCACAAAAATCCGGTAGGGTAACATTTCTCTGGAGAAGTTATGTAAGAAGTCAATAAAATATGTGTAACATGATTGCATCGGTTAAATACAATTACTGAATTGTTCAAATGCACACTCATTTCATGTATTGATGTTTTCATTCTTAAAGAAAACAGAAACAGCTCAAACATTATTATTTTTATGCAAAGGAGATACATTCATTCTCATCCTTTTGCATTAATGTTCACCATCCTTAAATGTAAATTAATAATTTACAACTTTATAATTATATTCAAATCACTGAGGGAAGGAAAGCAATACCTCTGGTTTCCTTCTATTTCTTTTTAATGGAGTCTGTAGCTGTTATAAGGATGACAGCTGTTACTCTTTTAATATCACTATTGTTCCTGCCTAAAAGAAAACTTAAAATTGTGTGAATTTCCCCATTCACTGCAGTTATACATTAAGCAAAATACCAGTTTAAAGTTACCTTTAAAAATTAGTACTGATAATTATGGGAAGATCATATCTTACAGTTTCTTCCAAAATAAATCTAATGGTGGGAGGTCTGTGTGGATAAAATGAAGAACCATGCTAAGCATATAGGAGATTTATATGTTTAAGGCCTTTAAGAACATATTGCAGCATCTGTTTGGGAGATCATAACTGGTTTTATTGCATCCATTTAGCTTGAAGACAGACCCAGCTTTCATCAGTTTGGGAAATGTTATATCAGGTAATGTGTAAAAGACTATGAGATCATGAATCATTGACAAGATATAGTTTTTACATTTGTAAGGTAGCAGAGATCTTCACTGGGAGCTGTAAACTCAGGTAGTGATGCATTGAACTGTACACATAAACAAAAATAAGTTCTCCTCTGTCTCTATATCCATAAATTTCCTTCTCCTTTGTAAACCAGTGCTGTAGTACCAGATTTAATTAAAACAGTGATTAAAGTGTCTGTAACTGCACGCTCAAGCATAAGCTATAGCACAGTCCTTAACAGCAGAAATTCACGCCTGTCATATTTTTGTATATCTGTTGCTTTCCCTTAGAAGCAGGCAAGCTGGTGTTTCATCTTAATGATGAACATGGACTGGACTGAGACATTATGTCCTGGGTCCAAGGAGCGCGTAAGTATTTCTGAAAGCTGTGTGTATGGAGTACATGCCTGTTCTCCTTGCAAGGAACACAGTATTTTTCTCATTCTTGAGCACACTGTTGCCAACGTACAAAACCAGGACTGGAATTTTCAGTGTTGTGCAATGCTGTACTTATGCTGTGAGTTTGATTGATTGGTATTTGCAGTTTGGAGGGGTTTTTTTTTAATATTTTTTGTATGTGTGCTAATGGTTGTCTCCAACCTACACCATTTGCTTAATTGAGATCCTGCCTTGTTGCAGAAAGGAGACATGCCCTATTTGTGGGTCTGTTTCATACTGCTGACGGCAGTGACAACTGCGTCAATAATTTCAGAGGGAAGGGAATTGGGACCTGTAGAACAATGTAAGTTTTATTGAATACTAAATAACATTCCTTAACAAGGCAAAATAACTCTTCTCTTACTTTCTTTCATTACTTTTCTGTTTCCTTTGCCTTTGTCCCTAGCTTTTATCCTCTTATTTTCATAATCATGAGAAGCCAAATTAATCTCAGGTATAAATAACACTGCCAAACCAGCTTTGAATTTCTTTGGCTGTTCTGACTCTTTATTCTTCGAGTCCAGCAACTCTGAGCCAGAGACTAGCTAGATCTTACCAGCTGAGATACTGGGTGGCTCATTAGTTTGGCAGATCCTTCTCTCGTTCAGCCTCAGATGTCCACATGTAAAGACACATCTACTTGTATCATGGCAGGTATCCATTCACTCATGAGTCACTTTGTTTTCTTTTTGTACTAGGTATGCTACAGGTCATATGCTTTGCTTCTAGTAAAAATCACTTACTCTTTCTGTAAGTAACTGTGTAATCAAATCCTGAGAGAGTAGGAGGGAAGGGACCCAGAAGGAGAGGTTAAAAAGCAATCCTCCACTCTGAGAAGTAAAGTAATAGAATAGGGTGCGCAGCTGGCAAAACTGTGGAGAGAGAAGCAGAGAAAGATAAAAAAAATGAATCTCCAGAGTATAAGACTACAATAGAGGAATGAAAGTAGTTTCAAATTGGCTGAACAAAAGGGAGGGAGAAGTTAAAATAATGAAATAATAGATCCCCATGGGCAAACTAGAAGATCACAGTCAGGATCAATGAAAACAAATGATAAGCAGAAAAAGCAAACCACACAAAACATTCCTATTTGTAAGCCAGAACAAATGATCAGGGCAACAACTTGACATGCTTTTCAAATTTTTGAAGGAAGGAAAATGGCTACAGAAATAGTGAGATGAACAATTTTAGAAACTGATAGTGGAGATGAAAGTCTTCAACAGTTTCTGTCTTGTAATCTAAAAGTTTTGCTGTTCTATGTTTACCTTCAAATGAGAGCAAACATCATTTATTTTGATTTATATGTGTTTGCATTGTATATGTGGTATATGACGGCTTTATTTTAAATAATCGTTTGTCTCTGTGGAATCGTAATTTTTGTTCTTTAGTAGCCAGGTAGATTGTAATGCAGTACCTTGACAGAGAAGTGGCAACTCTGTGCACCACTGCTCTAGCGGAGGTGGAACGAAGCCTGAGGAGTCCCAACCTTATACTGACAACAGAGCCTTGTGTCGACGACAGAGCACAGGCATTCCCCTTTACCTAACAAGAGTTTGTATTTCTGGAGCAGGGCAATCTGGTTCGCAAACTTGCTGCCCCCAGTATGTTTTTGTATACATGGTAGTAACAAACATAGGATTGCGACATCCAGGTCACTCACCTGTCCTCATCCATGGAGCAGGAAAATCTCTTTATGCTGGAAAGCAGCAAAAACATCCAGCAAAGGCATTCAGCTTCAAACTCAGCTGCCTGGATTTCCGAGTCTTTGATGATGTGTATGCCTAAGTTCCCATTATAGTCACTGGAGCCTACTCAGCTCAACATGTACATTTATTTTAGGAAGAGCTGAACAGCTCTCTAGACAGAGTCTAGACTCTAAGTTTAGCTGCTGAAGATCTCGATTGACTATAACGGGAGTTCAGGCACCTTGCTGATGTATGGACATCTGAGTGTAGGAATCTGAATCTGCGAGCTAACATCCCGCTTTTGGGGTGGCGTAGCCCGGGCAGAGCACTGGGGAGTCCCCTGGGAGCGGGCTGGGTGGGCATACGATGTGCCTGGCAGCTCGGGCTCCGGCTGCCACCCAAGCCCTGCCACCATCATCCTGCACCGGGAGGCTGCACAGCTCCCACCAACAGTCGGCAGGCTGGTGAGGTTTGTTCTTGCGCTGGGATCAAGTGTCTTGCGCAATGAAGAACTCAGCAGGTACCATTTTACTCAGGCCTGGCAGCTGTTTTTTCTACTAAGGGCAGACATACTGACTGAAGCCTCTGTGTTTTATAGCCCCTGCATGCAAAAATATCCCGCTGTCATTCATCAGGCCTTCATAATTTCTGCTAAAAAAATAAACTGGGCCATTGGAAAAATTAGAAATAAAAGGTTAGGTCATTTTAAGGACTAATTGTAAAACCCATGACCGTGTTATTTAACATCCAGTTCACTTTAAGTCTGTTGGCAATGCTCCCTCCTGTATTTCCTGAACATGTTCCTACAAACAAGTTTTCTGGAGGAGTGAGGGCTGACTCAGGGAGTCTGAAGCTCAGCTGAGAGGGGAGAGTTACTTTTTGTGTTTATGATTGTATTTACTGCTGTGTCTAATAGGACCCCTGACTTAAAAGATACTGTCTATCTTATAAAGTGAAAACAAATATTACAGGTCAAATTCCTGTTTTCATATTAAACCCTTACCAAATAAAAAAAAACAAAAAAGAAGAAGAAAAATATTCTTGAGAAATCAAAAGTCCTGGAATTTTCCACGTCAAGCTGATACAACACAGACAGTACAGACTAAAGAGAAGACTTTTTGTGTTTGCAGTTTAAATAGGATGAGGTTAATACTGTCTTCCTAAACATAATCTCTTTCTATAGTGATAGGATATCGTGTTTCTAATTTTAATTACAGGGATGGGTGTGTTGGATCACTGCAATTGAAATTTGGGTTAGGGTGTGGATTTATAGCCCTGCTCCTCCCTGTAAAGGCTGGGACTGCTTGTGTCTGAACTCATCTTTTCAATTAATTTGCCGTAATTAAAGGGTGCTGTGTGGGATGGGGCTAAAGAGAAACACAATTAATATGTAAAGCTTCTCCTTTGGTATCTGCATCCTTATTTATTTTAAACCATCTTCAATGCTCTGATGAGTTTAAGCCTTCCTGTATCACATACTGTGCAAGCAGAAATATGTGAGTGAACTGTTGCCAATGGCTCTGAGCAAGCATGGGGCATGTTTCAGATTACACTGTGTTTTCTTGTTCGGATCTGATCTCCTCGCTAGGCGAGGCTGAGAAAGGCAGCTCTAGGGGATTTACTTCTAGCAGCAGCAGCACATGATCCATCAATCGCGTGATTCTCACCACCGAGGACTAATGGGGAGGGTGAAGAAAAAGCAAACGCTGGCTTGGGGAAGCAGCAGCAGTTTCTTCTTCTCGCGGGGCCTCTCCGTCAGCCGGACGCTTCATGGCTTCTCCCAGGTTAGAAACCTACTGCTGCCCAAACCGGGATGCAGCTACACAGCTAGTGATGAGCTTCCAGCCTGACGTCTTCTGCGGAGTTTGCATTGGCAGCGCCTCTGTCAGTCTGCTACTGACCATCCTGCAGCTCCTGCCGAAGAAGGGACAGAGCCCGCGGAAGATGCCAAAAGCCTCCTCCTCTTCCACCATCCTTCTCCTTATCTCTGTCTGTGACATCCTTGGTGGCTTAGGTAAGCATCAGCTTGATGTCCCTCACCCTTGCTGTAGCAGGCTCTTGTTGCTGTGAGTTACCATAGCCAAATGGAGCTGGTGAGTGGACAACAGAGATTTCTGAGGGAATCATGCTGTATGTATTCATGGGAAGATTTGGGCTAAGTGAGATCAGAAAATGATAGGCCTTTGGCAGAGAAGGTCTTGTTTAATAGTTATATTTTAGAAGTAAAAGCTCTTGACAAATCTACACCAAAATCTCTGCTTTAAAACCAATTAAAATCCAGAACAGTGGCTGATTCTCAGAGGAAGGCATAAAAGTGGAGGTGAGGCAGCATATTTAAAACTAAAGCTGCCATCAAACACTTAGCTGATCCTTAGGACTACATTTGAAAAACACTTCCTGTATATCTTTAAATCCCCTCAGACCAAGTTTGCCATCGTGTTCGTGTGCCAGACACTTCTCTCGGCACATCATGTCCACTGCAAATGAATTTGAATTGCAGCTGTACACACATCATGCTGGACGCAGGCTTTTGAAATGTGAGACAAGCTTCCTTATCACGGACAACCTGCTGCCCAACCCCTGGCTGATAGGCTGGAGGAATAAAACAACAGAGAATAAAACAAAGCTCACGAGTCAAAATGAAACTAATGTATCTAAATCTGTTCCATGAGTCTATGGCATTTACTGCCTAATTAGGTATAAATTACCACGACACATGCCATGAAAATGCAGGATGAGTTTTTTTCTACAATAACATTTTTTCCCTTACTTGAGGTAACAGAAGTAGTGCTGGTTTGTAAGGCTCTCTCGCTGCCTGGAGAGCGAGTGGGATTTCAGGTCTTTTCCCCTTTCATACCTAGCCAGGTTTTCTCTCATGGTGTGCAATAGGTACCAATATTAAAACAAATGATAGAGGGGGAAATAAAAAAGGAAAGAGATGGAAAAAAAGCGTGTGCATTCACCTGGAAAAGGTCCTTTCAGACAAGTGAGGACAGTGGTAGATAAAGTTATTTTTCTCCCTTTCTCTTTCACTGGCAAACTCAAACTATTTATCCATCATTGTCTTGGAATTAGACTCACTTTGGTGCGCGGGAAACTGTTCTTTCTTGGTGGGAAACCTCGTGGTTCTGTTCTGCTATATGTTGGTGCTTTAATGCCTATTTCAAGCAAACCCAGCAAATCTCACCAACAAACTGTAAGTTCATTTAAAAAAATGGGTATTTTTCTCACCTAATTCCAAAGCCCAGCTTTGTTCAGTCCTGTGACAGAGAGTAAAAGAGCTGCTCGTAAAAATGAAGACAGCAAAAAGTGGGAAATAATTTTTTTCTGCAGTGAGGGATTATAGAGAAATGAACACTAGTATATGAATATATGCCCATAAAATTGTAAATAGTTACTGTTTTATGTCAATCTGTTAAATGCTACCCAATTTATTTTAGGGAAGTGCATGACAATTCTGTAAGTAAGTGAGATTTTAATCTACATAACATTTCAAGTCCCAGCAGCTTCAGAACTTTTGGGGCTTCTTTCCCTGGGCGATTATATTGATGTTTAAATAGCGCAGTTGTTCTTCCTCTGCTCCTCTGCAGCCGTAGCCTTCCTGTAGACGCACAAAATCTGGGCTGCGATGTGAAATATGTGGCCAGGGAGAAGCATGTGACTCAAATCATGCCAGCAGATTCAAAGCATTAATACATTTTTTTTTTCTTTAGGTATGATCTTCAGGTCAAGCGTATGGCTAGGCTTCCCAGGCTTCATAGCTAACATTTCTGTGGTGAACGGGACCAACGTGTGGCCATCTGCTTTCTGCGTGGGGAGCGCGGTAGGTACAGAGATGGTCTCTCCTTTCTTCTGCTCCCAATTGACAGTCCCTCAGCGTGGGGAGTATGGAAGGCAAACCGCTGTGTCCGAAAGGAAATTCAGCTGTGAGTCAGAGCCTGGATATGATGGTTTCAGCCTCTGCCGCACCCCTGCAAGTGTGTTCATGCCTTGTGCCGAGAGCCCGTCTCAGGGTGGGCAGGGTGCTCAATGCCACTCGGCGTGTGGCAGGGCGCAGGGCTGCACGGGTCAGACTGGTCACACGCTTTGTTGTAGTACTTGCTCCTTGCAGGAGTGCTGGGATAGTGGAGGGCAAGACTTTCACCGAAGTCAGGGTCACGGAGGTGTAAGGGTACTACAGACATTCCCGAACGGGTGGTGAAACCAGCAGCTTGGTTTGCACTGGCATCGCTGATCCCCCAGCAGATCCCTCGCACCCACAGCACAGGGGGATCTGACCACCTTCTCCAGCAGAAATTACAGCCTGTGCGGTGGCATATTGTGGGGACGGATCAAAACCAGCAACTCGTGTAGCTTAAATTAGCTTTTGCGGTGTGAGAGTGTTTGTTTTAGACACACAGGGACTGCAGGATAAATATACCCAAAGACACAGTGCTGCTGCAGAAGTTCCATCTGCGCCATGCAGGATTACAGCTCAGATTGCTGTTTATATGGGCATTCAGAAATGACCCCATCTGGCCTAGTCTAATTAAGTGTCTTCTGGATTAAAACACATAGAGTAAGAAAATGTAAATGCCTTACAAAAGTGCAGAATGAAACTTGGTTTCAAATATTACAATCACAGTACTGAGTTTACTGTACAAGAAAAAGACATGTTTCTACCAAAACATGGAGCATGGCAAATAGGACAGATCACCACTTTACTCAAATTCAGTAGGAATGTAGGGTGTCCGATGAATTAATGTGTGAGCATTATTAGCTTTACAATTCAAAGTTTACCACATAGAAAAGGATATGCTGCACATAAACAGAATCATTCATCTCCAGTAGTTTTAAAATAAAATGATTCGTGCCAAAATGCAGTTCACTGTACCTTATATGCCTACATAATGACAATTTCAGTCATGATAGTTGTGCCCTAGAAGCAAATATCAGTTGTATGTATCTCTCGATTCTCAATCCCATCATACATGTTTAAGCTTTGCTTATTAGATGCAAATGTTGATTTTTTTTTCTTTGAGGAAGGGGAAACCAGCAACATCAATATCTTGTGGCAAAAATGTCCTATTCAAAAACCATGTTTCCCTTTGTCTTAAATTTCGCTTCTTGACCCTTGACACAAAAAATAGTATTTTTAAACAGTGACAAAGATACTGTATGCAGATTTTTTGTTTTTCATTTGGATCTCAGGTTAGATGGGGAGCAGCATAACGGTCTACCACAATTTTTATTTTCTCTCTCCTGGGCTCCAGCAAAGTGCTGTAGTTTGAGTCACTTGCTAAATTTAGATTTAATTATATTGGAACGAAAAATAACCCTCCTTCCACTCACTTCCCCTAACATATTCTCATGTGAGTTAATAAAATGTTTCTGATTCTATTTTATTTTTCTTTTAGTAGTATTGTTTGATTTCACTTATCCACAAGCCAGTACAAACTCCAAATAGTGAGGCCTTTAGGCATCTCCTTTGAATAACACCCTCTGGTTTGCAGAGGGGTACCCTCTCAGGCACTGTAGCAAAATGTGTCATTTTGCAAAAAAGTGAGGTAGCATATGAAGATTTTGGGTTTAGGTGCATCTGATTTATATTATTTTTGGAGACAGTCTTGTCTATGTTGGATTTTCTGGTGGAAGGACCCCACAGCTTATTTTTGTATGTATGTATGTGTTTAGTAAATTGTGCATTTTTTAACTGTAAATATATGAAAGTACAGATGAAGTTATGTGCTGAGTGCTGTGGATAAAGTGCATTACAAGGAAGCCTGGAATTTTATTTTCTGATTCCTGTGCACTAGCAGAATGTTAGTGCGCTCCTGTTCACTAGCAAAAAAAATGCACTAGCAATGTGTTTAAATTAAATACTGAATAATTCGTGTCACAAATGACTAGAGGCAGGGTCTACACCCATTGTGGAAGGAAATATTTCCCAGCTTGATTTACCTTTTGGAAGAAGGAATAGTAGATCTCTATTCACTGACGTTTGGCTCAGTAACAAGTATGTTGGTTTCCAGCTGTAAAAGGATGCTACTATGGAGCTGTGACAAAGGGTATTCAAATAAGAACTGAAAGAGGGCTCAGAGGGAAGGTAATATGAATATTAAAATAGTTCCAGACTATTACAAAGAGCCAGCTCCGGTGGGGGAGAAATTTTGGAGTTTATAAACAGTGGCAAAGAAAGGTCACTTGTCTTATACAGGCTCATGGGAAAAATGCATAGGGTCAGCTCACAAATGCTATGGAATTTAACTTGACTTGAACCTGTTTCGTTTGGATTTTTATTGAAGAACTCAGCCATGGAGTTCAGTATGGATAATGTTTCCAGAGGGTCAGTGATATTTTTGTTAATGACCTTTTTGTCTTAATAACCATTCCTGAATCGGGTTCTTGTGCATGGAGAAAATGCCTGTCACATGCCGAACGCACGATGTGTAGGCACACTGTGGTGATGACTGACCTCAGTTATATTTTCATGCCTCAACTACTGAGAAACTACTAAAATTTTAACCTAAAATTAAAACATCCTCACTATAAATTTCTTTGGGTTTCACTCATGACATTGAGGGTTAGGACTGGAGAGGTAAATAACAGGTTTTCTAAACAACAGAATAAGCTGTGAAAGCAAACGCTCTTCAATTTACCTATGACTTGACCCGTTGGCTACAGCAATGCTGTTCCTGTGATTTTGAGTAAGGTTTCATACTTCGTGATCTCAGCTGGAAAATACACGCATTTAAAGAACAAATCGCCTACAGGTTTGTGTCCCTCCCCCGTCCCCAGTGGCACTTGAGAAACAGCTGTGACACTTGGCATTTTTTCCCTGCAGATGTGGATCCAGCTATTATATAGTGCTGGCTTCTGGTGGTTGTTTTGCTACGCCGTCGATTCTTACTTGGTGGTAAGAAGATCAGCCGGACTGAGGTATCGGAGTTAAAGCTCTGGATTTGTTATTTTTCCTCCCGACACTGTGTGTCCATGCTTGTCTGCAGCTATCTAAATGTGTAAATGAAGCTTGTACAAACATCTGATGTTCATGCAGTTACCAGGTAATGGTATGGATGAGTGGTGTGCTAAGTGCTTAAATTGCCAGGGCACTTTAAGATACTGGTTTGTTTAGGTCCAAATGGAATTTAAATGTAACTGAATTCATTTAACCTTTGGAAAAATAGAGAGCAGATCGGGGTCTGTAAGCTTCATTGCAGTCCCTACTCTGTACCTGAAACTGATTCTTGCAGCAAAAAAAGTGTTATCCTGAAAATAATGTCCTCCATCCCTGTTAACCAAAACAACCAAAAAACTCATGTATTTGGGCCTGATTCTAAGATCAGAGTAAACAATGAAAGACTTTTGACACACAGATCTGAACCTCCCCAAGACGGGAGCAGTGTGCGACGCTAAAGATAAACATAATTCTCTGCAAATTACAGAAGGGTGGTTTATTTGACTGTTCAGCTCCATTCAAATTCCCTAAGTTGTTCTCTGCAGGAGAAATGAAGGATGCAGGGCTTCCTTCTGGAGATTTGGGCATAAGGGAAAAGCTTTCCACCCTACAGGTTGCAGGACACAGGACTTCTGTGTGCAAGCCTGAACAAACACTTTGGCTCATCCTTTTTCTGAAGGGCTCCCCTGCCCCACCTGCTTTCCTTAGTTTAATGTTCTGCCATTGTTGGTCTGCACCATTCCATATCTGTAAAGCTCTTTTTCAGTGAGGATCCTATTTTTATGTTGCACAGTGGAAAGTGTAAGGTTTAGTATCTTTAATTACGCCTGTCCTCTTTGGTGCCTGCAGTACGATTGTGCTGTACCATATGATGACGTGGGGCCTTGCGGTGATGCTGTGCGTGGAGGGAATTGCACTGCTTTACTACCCTTCTCTCTCCAGGTAAGCAGAGCTCTGGGAACAGCCTGCAAAATCATGGAGCTCTCTGGTCATTTGAATGTCCTTTGGTCAGCTTTAGAAACAGACGTCCAAATGTTGGGCTTTTTTGATCCTTGACAAGTCTGTCCCACTGAGTCAGTGAGTATTCTAGAAATACCTACCTGGGTTTCTGGGGGCCCTGAAGAAATATGCCCAGCAATACAGGCACTTGGGCACGCTGCAGCACTGATACGGGTTCTGCTGTGAGCCACTGTTCTCCCACTCCTGGTTTTAGCTTTGTATTCGTTCCTTTAAGTTTGAGAAAAATGCACAGACTGCATGTTGATAAACAGCTTTGTGTCCCATGTGAACTGGTGGTGAAGGCCTGTGAATTAAAAGTTTAGCATCTGTTTGCATCATTTGGTTTAATTTTTTATGTTAAAGGTAACATAGATAGAATAGCCAGAACTGTCCGATATGGAAAAAAAAATGCATAAGCTGTTAATGATTTCTTCTCAGCTGTGAAAATGGCTTGGAGCATGCAATCCCACATTACATCACAACCTATGCCCCGCTCCTGCTAGTGCTGGTGGTCAACCCCATCCTGTTTAGGAGGACGGTATCAGCAGGTATGTTCCTAAAGGCCAGTATGAATCAGTATATGTTATTTAGCAATGTAACAATACTGTAAATAGTCATGCCTGTGTATTCAGTGATGTGGGATAGCTCCTCATTAAATCATAAAGATACGGCAAAGGGTGGGAGGGAGTTGCCTATTGAAATGAAGATACCATCTTGATGGAAAATTTGCCCTAGAGACACACTCTGATGGTGTACCTAAGCTATGCTGTTACAAACCTCTGCTGCAGATTGGCAAAGGTGTTTCTATGTTACTAAATTACCCTTGATTTGAAGTATTTGAGGCAGTGTATAACGGATGCTCAACTCCACTGTAGTATTGGTACCAACCTGAATTTTGGAATGTAATTTATTCTGGTTTAAATAATGTTGGTGAGATCTGATAGTTGATTTAACTTCTTGGCAGCCGTGCAGCTAAAAAAACAATAAAATATGATCAGAATTTTGTCACTCCTGATTCTGAGATTGTGAAACAAATGGGAATTATACACAATTCAGATGGGATCTTGAAGTTCCCATTTAATTTATTATCCAGTGCTTTGAAGAAATGAAACTGAAAAAAACCCACATTTCCAGTGCATTCTTTGCATGTAATATGATCAGTCCTAGATGTTTGCAGCATCTGAATTCATACTTATTATCTACACATTGAATATATGAAAACAGCAACAGAAGACCTTGTATTCTCAGTTCAGGCTTCATCCCATCTATCCTGCGTCCCTCAGTAATACTCATTTTCAAAGGAATAGTTGTTCCTTCAAAAAGTTGTTCCTATAAAAAGTCACTCTTTTTATGGGAACGCTGAGCATATTTGTGTTTGCACACATGTATATTCCGTGTGATACCTGAACAGCATGTGGCATAACCGTCTATTTTTGCTGACATTACACCTTCATGTTTTAGAGGTGTAGCCAATGCTGTATTAGTTGCACAATGAAATATAATGTGCATAATAGGATAGAATGTATTCTATTTTAGTCTAGACATCACATAATAAATATATCATTATATCACACATTATATAGAAGTTGTGAGCACTACCTTTTTGTTATAAAAGAAAAGTATGTTGACCACACTATTTTCTCTTTTCAGTGGGATCGAGAGAAGCAAAAATAACCAGTGTGATATCACTGATATTAGGAATCCATAATGGATGTACTTCTTTTCCTTTAGTATTAGGCTATATGTGAGATTCCTTGATGATGGTCCTTCTACCTTCTGAATTGCTGCTGGAGACAAATCCATCTGTTCCTTTGTTCCCTCTTTACAGACATCTGTCTTCTGCATCCTTGTGCTATCACTAACAAGATACACATATATTAATGAACATAATTGTATACTTTCCAGTTGCCTCCTTACTGAAAGGGAGACAAGGGATTTACACAGAGAATGAGAGACGTCTGGGGACAGAGATCCAGATCCGCTTCTTCAAAATTATGCTGGTATTCGTTATTTGGTAAGAGGTGCCTTATTTTGTTTTAAACTGCCTTTTTCCCAGATGGAGAGGGTGGGGGACAAGAATAGAGTGTGATGGGTTGCTTCATTTTTTTGTCTTTATGCTTGGAAGGGAAGGTTTCTAGGGAAGAAGTAGTTCTAAACTAGTTCGCAAAGTAGCTGAATCACTCATGTAGCATCACAAGGCTGCGAGGAAATGATAAAAATATTTAACCAACAGGAAAACAATAACCCCAAGAAACAATAGCAAAAAAACCCCCCAAACAACGTTGGGCATAGACTAAAGCTGCCTGGAGCAGCAGCTGCCCAGCGCTGTGGGGTGATAGATGGCTTTCTGTACCCAAGATTTCTCAGAGCCTCTTGTCACCAAACACATCACTGAAAAACTACAATAAATATGTTTCTAAGATGGGCTGACTATGATTTTATATGATTATAGCCACTTCTGTGGTTTGCAGATCCCAAGTGTGTGAAAAAAGCATGGATATCGAGTGAAATACAGGGTTATATGCCAGGAAATAAAATCTCCGTATGATTGTGTGTGAAATTTGTAATCATTTAATCTTTTTCTTAATATTCCTTCTTCCTCCAGGCAAATAGTACTTTAGGGTAGGACAGGAAAGAGATAGGGAGGAGAGGAGGGAGGGAACAAGGGAAATGGGGAAGGAGGGAGGGAACACCCCTCATCCACAAATCCCTGCACCTCTGCTCCAGCAGCACCATCCAGTGTGAAAGATTCTGGAGTGGTACTGGGGGCACACAGCAAAACTGAGCTGAAGTAGGGACTGCTTTTGAAGGAAACAGTTTTTACTGCAATCTCACGATTATCCCACAGCAATACAGACACCAGAAGGAGTGGTGATCCACTCTACAAGGGCCTGTGCAATGACCTAGCAAGGAGGAGTCACTGCTATGAAGTGTTTACTACCTCCGTGGGTAACACAAGCAACAGGGGAGGAAGGAGACGGTCCTGGAGTAGTGAAATGACTTGGCCAAACTTAACAGTCTCTACAACTACTTAGCTTTTTTATACACAGGTACATTAATGTGCGTTACATTGCTTTAAAAGACTGAGCAGGGAGAAAGACTGCCTTTTTATCTTCTCCTGCCGGCTGTATACCGGGGTGCTCTGAAGGGAAATGATTATCTTTTCTTGGGGAATAACAGCGTCCGCTTGGCTCAGGAGAGAGGTTTCTAGTGTGAAGGGTGAGGTAGCCAGCAGGAGAGGGGGTGTGAGACAGCAGCGAAGGATCCTGCAGCATAGCTTCCTGGAAATTGTTGAAAATAATGAGGAGCAGAGATTTAGCCAAGCTTCCAGGGCTGTGGAAACAGTGAGCCCAGAGGCACCGCAGGAGTGTGTTGCAACATAAGGAATGGTGGCCAGCTTGCTGGTCTGGGAGCAAGCATGAAAGAAAGGACCAGTTCCCCAAGGACACAGTGGGGACATTTGTTTATTTCCATTCTGTCTCATTCTGGGTTTTCCTACTAAAAAAAATAAACTCAGCTCTAGTTTTGGATTTTGTTTTCCTAGTAAAACAGAAGCTTTAGAATGTAAAAACTCTCTCAAAGGTTACTGTAGGGAAAGACTGAGGCAGTCCCACCTCAGAAGCTTAGGGAAGATTCCCTTCCATCCCAGAGGTCAAATACGAGATGAGTTAGTCAAAGAGAGCAGGCTGGGGCAACATAGGGTACAAGAGAGGCCTGCAATTTGGGAGGGGAGAGCAAGAGGATTTACACTGTGATAAAAATATAATTGCAGGAAGGACATGTATAAACCCCTTTAGAAAGCATGACATGGATGCTGATGGTTTTCTTTCTGAAGCTGCATTAGGACTATAAAGAAATGCTGGTCTGACTGTTTAGAAGTCATAAGAAGTTACAGCCATTTACTATAACCTTTATTTAGTGTAGAATATTCTCAGTTTCTTTCACAGAATGAGATTTGATTATTCTTATCCTTTTGAAGACAGAAATTACCTTTATTCCAAAAAATTGATGGCATTTTCAAGGACTTTAAAATCAACTTGGTTTTGTTTTGTAGTTTTTTTAAGTACATTTGGAAAGCCTGCTGTAATCTAAGCCTGAAATTCTAACACCAGCTAGGGTTTCTGCAGCCTTTTACAACACCCAAGCATATATTTGGTTTCCTTATCTGTGAGCACTGCCATGTTAAGACACAAGCAAAAGAAGTCAGCATGCATGATGTTCCCATTACGAATCACTGTTGTTTATTGATTTTGTCCTGCAATTTACTGTTCTACAGCAATCTCAAATGATCAGATATTTGCCTTTTTTTGTTGTTGTTTGTGGGTTTGTTGTTGTTATTTTGTTGTTATATTGATTTCTTTGTCTGGGCCTGGGCTAGCAAGTAAGTGTCTGATGTTTGATCTCAGAGACCTACCGGTCCCTTCACAGAATCACAGAATGGTAGGGGTTGGAAGGGACCTCTGGAGATCATCTAGTCCAACCCCCCTGCCAGAGCAGGGTCTCCTAGAGCAGGTTGCACAGGAACGCGTCCAGGCGGGTTTTGAATGTCTCCAGAGACGGAGACTCCACCACCTCTCTGGGCAGCCTGTTCCAGTGCTCTGCCACCCTCAAAGTAAAGAAGTTCCTCCTCATGTTGAGATGGAACTTCCTACACTCAAGTTTGTACCCATTACCTCTTGTCCTATTGCCGGGCACCATTGAAAAGAGCCTGGCCCCATCCTCCTGACACCCACCCTTTAAGTATTTGTAAGCATTAATAAGGTCACCCCTCAGCCGTCTCTTTTCCAGACTAAACAGACCCAATTCCCTCAGCCTTTCCTCATAAGAGAGGTGTTCCAGTCCCCTAATCATCTTGGTAGCCCTATGCTGCACCCTCTCCAGCAGTTCCCTGTCCTTCTTGAGCTGGGGAGCCCAGAACTGGACACAGTACTCCAGGTGTGGCCTCACCAAGGCAGAGTAGAGGGGGAGGATGACCTCCCTCCACCTGCTGGCCACACTCTTCTTGATGCACCCCAGGATGCCATTGGCCTTCTTGGCCACAAGGGCACATTGCTGGCTCATGGTCATCCTGTTGTCCACCAGGACTCCCAGGTCTCTTTCCACCGAGCTGCTCTCCAGCAGGTCGGCCCCCAACCTGTGCTGGTGCAGGGGGTTATTCCTCCCCAGGTGCAGCACCCTACACTTGCCCTTGTTGAATTTCATAAGGTTCCTCTCCGCCCAACTCTCCAGCCTGTCCAGGTCTCTCTGTATGGCGGCACAGCCTTCCGGTGTGTCAGCCACCCCCCCCAGCTTTGTGTCATCAGCAAACTTGCTGAGCGTGCACTCTATCCCTTCGTCCAGGTCATTGATGAATATATTGAAGAGGACTGGGCCCAGTACTGACCCCTGGGGAACACCACTTGTCACTGACCTCCAACTAGACTCTGTGCCCCAGATTGAGACGACATTAAAAAAAAAAATCTCACTCTCCTTATTAGTGATGCTAATCTCTATAATTCGAAAGTAAAGCATATTTTACGTATACATGCACATATATACATGCACATATATATAACTGTCTGGTTCTCTCCCTCTTCTTCCTGCAATAGTTGGTCATCCAATATCATCAACGAGAGCCTTTTGTTCTACCTCGAAATGCAGCCAGATATCAATGAGATGCCCCTGAAGAACATTAGAAGTGCTGCACTGATTACATGGATTATAATGGTAGGTCATCTGTGACATTTCTTAGTCTTAGAAATCACTTTTATAAGCCTGGTGGAGCAGCACCAGTGTACTGAGTCATTTATGATTTTTGGGGATATAAACGCTCAGAAAATCAAGGAAGAAAAGCAGAAAGTAAGAGAGAGGAAGGAACGGTTACTGCGAGTGCTTTTCACATATTCACATATAAACTTTTTTTCACATTTTCACATATAAGCTTTGCCAAAAAATGTACCAAAGGCACATTTACTGGGGTATGTGTTCTCTCTGTGAGTGATTGTTACCCATTTTAAGATCCAGAACGCACCACTACAGTGATTTTTAGTCTAACCTTGCTAATGTCTGCCACAATGCAAGCTGCAAAGTTTTAGCTCACGATTCCTGAAGGGCTAGCCAATAAAATGGACATTTTCTGGTAATTTCTGGTAATTCTTTGTTATAAAGAATAATTGCATCTTATATCATGACATTTGGATAATTATTTGAGGACAAATACATGAAAAATCTTGAAAGCAATGCGCCAAAAAGTAGCTGTAAGATGCTAGCCTCTTACTGTACCCTACCCTCTTTTGTCCTATTGGAATATTTGACAAGGGATTTTTCAGAGGTGATATTGCAGGTTCCTTTTCCAAGGGAGTTTATTCTGGAGCTGTTAAATACCTGCGAGGCCTAAACATGCTTTTTGTAGTTAAGCCCTTGAGCGGTTTTGTATTGTAGGGTTAAGCTATGCAAGTCGTTTGATAAAACCTCCTCCTCTGACAAGGAGTGAACACATTCATGTGACAGGGACCTTGCTCTTGCTCACCTGGAGAGCAAGAGGTCAGGTCTAGGAACTGAGCTATTTTTTAAATTGGCTGTAAAAATAATTGCTCTTTTGTCATGAGAAGAATGGAAACCGCTAAAGCCATTTACTTGCCAAGCATCCCACAGCACTGGGAACAGAGACAGTATTTTTTTTAAAATCGCTCGGGATTTTCTTTTTCAGTGTCCCTCCCCATTTTTCCATCCCACTTTGATGGACATTTTCACTGGCTCAGGAATCTGCAGCAATTCCAGAGAGATCAGTTCCTGCTATTTTTAAAAACTTGACTGTGTGTGCTAGTGTCTACTCTCATATATTTGACTTGGCATCTAGTGAAAAATAAAATATTTGCTTTTGTGAATAAAAAAGTCCAGAGCTTGTGGCAAAAGTTAAAAACACACCAGGGGAATGACCAGCTAAAATTCAAGCTGGAAAACCATTTGGGGCTTACTGTTCACTGGGATGGCCTCAGCATATTGAAACAACAGGTCGTGGTATTTCACTCCAATTTGTGCCTGCAATGAGAACAACGTACGCTTCAATTTGCATGCATATCACATCTTTTAAAGACAGCAGTTTTTCAGTGAAAGGGAAGTTGTTAATGCATGCAAAATGTTTAACTGGAGTTCAAAACGAAGCCTTGCTGGTGTAACTCCTGTTGCATTTCTCTTTCCTAGGGGGTTCTTAATCCGATGCAAGGCTTCCTCTTCACGTTAGCTTTCTATGGCTGGACAGGATGGAGAGTGGACTTGAAATGGAGAAAAAGAGAAATACCCTGGGAATCAATGTCCTCATCAACTGTGGGTGAAAATGCCTATCCCTCACCCGTGAACTACCAAAGCAACATCCATGATTCAAAGAAGATATCGACAACTGACAGCCAGCAGACCGATGAAGCTATAAGCATGTTGTCTGAAGGTAACACTAGTGGTGACGACAGATTAACCAGGAGCTCTCCCATCTACCAGGGCTGGTAGTTTATAGGCGCAGAGCTGGATCCCACATCTCACATTCTCAAGACTCATAAAACCACATCACTGTGTGAACCGTTGCGTACTCTGGAATTAGGTTTATGCCCAATGGTTTAATGGCATTTCCTATAATTTCTGTGTGTGTGTGAGAGAGAGCATGTGAGACGGAGAGAAATTATGGTTTATGTCTTCATTCACTTCATAGGAGATGTGTTAAAAGGTATAAAAGCCTGATCCTTTTTCAGCAGGATTATATCTCTGCGAAGATCTATGTTACTTATGATTCATTTTCATCCATTTTGTTTTAATTTGTCTTGTAGCCTCTGTATGGTAGAAGAGTCTTTTCTTTAAATAAATGGGCTATTACTATGTTGGGTTTTTAAATGTGTTGCCCTGCTCAGCATAAAATTCCTCACCCAGAATTACAGCTCTAGGATTTCTGAGACACCATTTCCAGCCTTGACGCTCTGGTAAAATATTAGTGACAGCAAAGTTTGACATAAGCACAAATGTTTCCTGTTTGTGTATCGCCTCACTGACATAGTCTTCTTTTAGCTTGTTTATATGAATTTTCAGTTTGGTTTTATCTAGGGAGCTGAAAGGCTTTTTTTGGGAAAAAAAAAAAGAAATCAAGCCCAGCCTAGGCTCCATAAACACTTCAGAATAATGGTTCCAGTTCACTCCTGGTTCACGCAAAAATAACCTTTCAAACTATTAGTTAGTATGGATTCAGTTTGATCGTTATGTGTAATTGTCTAACAGGATTATGACTGTTAGGGGCAGGTGCATTAAGAGATAATGTTTGCAAAAAACTAGATGATCCGAGTACTGATCAAAAGGCAGAATAAGTAGAATTGATAGTCCTTTCTCTGAGGTGTGCCCTATTTTATGTCTTCATCTGCTGAATGAAGAGATGTTAAATCCATTCTCCTTATCTTCTCAGATACATACTGCTTTTGGTGCAGTGCCCTAAGTACCTATATCCAAACAATTCCCTGGACTGCTTGAATGTTAAGAAAAAATTATGTTCGTGTCTACCCCAGACTTTTAACTTCATATCAAAAGTAGAAGTACTACGATTTAAGCCTGGTTGTGCTGGAAGCTGTTTACAATACGGTTTGACCGATGGCACAGTGGGAGCCCCTTGAGCCCAGGGAACCTCCCTCCCTTCCTTCAGCCTGTGGCCAGGGCTGGGCATAAAACAAAACCTATTTTTCAAATCATGTTCACATCCACTTTGGCTGAACTTCACTCGATGTCCACACCTTTCTTTTCTAACCCAGTTCAGTCCCAGCTACTGTAAAAAAAATAAATATATATTATTAAAGACAGATGAAAGGTTAGTGCAATAATAACATGAAGCTTAAGCTGCTGTATTACTCAGGGAGTCCCAGGATGGTTAGAGATGCAGGATCAGCAACTATACAGAAAAATATTGATTTGCTATTTTAAATGAATCGCCTTCTTGAACTAATTTTTTGATGCAAAGATGTTAAACAATGATCGGATAATTATTTAGGCAGACCATTACAGAGCTGTGGTTGGTTTGTAGCAAAACTTTTACATTGTGCCCTGTACAAACCTTTGCAGTTTTATGTCTTTGTATTGCTGTTCTAGTTGTCAGAAATACTGGCAGATCACCAGATCCTTTCTTGTCATCGTAGTCATTTGTTTCCTAAGTAAGCACGAAGAGAAAGCACAGGGACTTGGGAGAAGATTATATTGATCCTTTTGAAACAGAGACCATATTTATTTTCAGTGCAATACTCATCACAATTGGGTTCAAAAGAGCAGGAAAAAGGTGGAGGTGGAATTGTTGGTAAACCTTTTCAGATGCTAGGGTGTGGGCCAAGCTGCAAAACCCTAAAATCAAATAAACCGCCTCTGGCTTCACAGGAATCATCATGAGGCATGAAAGCACTTGGGAGGTGACAGGCTGTAGCAAGAGGCCCTGCGAGAGGACTGAACAGCTAATCCCTCCTTCCTTTCCCTGCTCCAGGGCACAGGTGGGACAGGGACAGACGCAGTGCCCCAGCCCCAGCCCTCCGAGGCTTTGAGCAGCCCCTGAGCAGTGCCGGGGGGCTGCTGGAGCACCCCTGCCCTGGGGCAGCCTCCCGCAAGGGCGGTGCTGTGCTCCCCTCCTTTTCTTGTTCTTTCAAGCTGGTCCTTGGGGCGTGTGTGGTGTGTCTCTGCATTGGGATGTCATCATGAAAGATTAGGACCCATCTGGGAACTTAAAAGATAGCTAAGCTAATGCTGATGCACTGAGAACACGAAATGGGGCACAGCAGAGCAAACCAACAGCAGTTTTTAACTTACAAATGAAGTAGGTGTGAAGAGAGTTTCCTTACCTGCTGTTCCCAGCCTCTGGTGAATGTACATGAGACATTCCTCCATGGCTTACAATGGGGTGGTGATTGGTTCTGCTCATGTGTAACCACGACCATATTTGATTTCACCCACCACTGACCTTGTTCTTGCCTCACCATTCAACAGTTCAGGCACAGCGTTACCTTCTCCAAGGGTTGCTGGCTGTGCCCATCTCTTCCCAGCAGGATCATGCTCTTCAGGTGCCTCTCCTGATTGCCCCCGCTGCCTGTGCTTGCTGCATGAAGGTCACGGGGCTTCATTTTGGGGCAAACTAAATGTGTGTTCCAAGGGTCAGCGAGGGCACCCAATAGACACTGTGTCCTGGACAGTGTAGCTGTAACACTGACCGAAACACTGTCTTCTTAAGTGTGCCATCTGCTCTCCACTGAGAGGAACCTCGTGCTTATCAGCGCATAGAAAAACATCCTGCTTTTCATTTCGATGACTATTTGTACCTGCATAGCCATCACAGTGTGTTAATTCCTGCATCCAGATTTCCAGCCTATGATCTCTTCAAATACTCTTATTTTTAGGACCGTGCTAGCAGGCTGTTCTGGTGAATGTGGGAAGCGCTTACCTCTGGCCTGAATATTTGTTTTCTAAGAAGCGGTGTGTTTAAAGCATGGCTTGGGTTAACAGGGGAGAGATCTTGTCAACCCTGAAGTCCACAGATGCAGTAAGAGCCCGTGGTCTTCATCTTACACTGTCTGTGGGAGGGTCTCCCTTCCGCAGTCGCAGAGCTCTTCAGTTCACCAGCGGGAAGGCAGCTGTTTCTCTGCAATAGCAAGGTGTGGCTCAGAGCACAAGTAAATAGGGAACGAGATCAGGTACTGTCTGATAAAATGTATGTAGCTAAAGTCCTGCTTTGAGAGTACAAACGTTGTCAATTTTAGCTTATTTTGGGCATATTAGAGCACAACAAAGCTTTTCTGAATATGTGTAAGTGGAAAAAAATGTAAATTTAAAAAAGTAGTTGAAGCCATGCACTGAAATAAGATTGCTATAGTGGAATCTCATAAAAAGGGTATCATCTATGCATACAGGGCAGTGCAGATTAATTGCCTCTATTTAACACCCTCCTCGCCTCCCAGCCAGCTTATCAAATCCAACCATACGCAGTAAGTGTTCTCTGTATTCACCAAAACTTATTTTTAAGCCCACAAAGATAAGATGAAAACTTCCAGGAAAAGTGTCCTCTCGTATCCTGAAATACTTTCTTAAAGACTCCTAGCTGTTTGCTGTTGGTGGAAGAGAACGTATGGAACTGTATTTGTCCTGCCAGCCTCATACATTTCATTACTATTTTATTTGGCCAGATGTTCAGGCTAATTGCAAAGCTGAAATATGAGCACTGGTAAAATCATAAACTTCTTGAATAGGCAGACTTCTTGCATACCAGAGCCCTGCACTGATGAGGTCCACCATATGTCTGAATACCAAAATCCTAACTACGCCTCTCATTAAGCCCTTCCTCTGGTCTTGTAGACCAAATACATAGAGAAAGCAAGAAAGTGAAAAAGTGAAATGCTAAATGCGATTCCTCCCTCCCCCCCTCCCCCCCCACCATTTAACAGGACTTGACTTATAATTCAGAAGTTGTCCTTGTGTATTCGTGATGAAAAGTTATCTGATCTTCTAAAATTTTCTTAATTTTCATGGATTCCTCAAGTTTACAGAAATCCCAGATGGAAATCACTAAACCATGTGGTAACTAACGTCATTTTAAGACAGGTCAGATGATGAATGGGTCATTCATCCTTTAAGGAGCAGGCATGCATCTGTGTGGACACTGAAGTTGGCAGCTGAAGAAGATACAGTCTTACTGAGAGAAAAATAGGGAACACAGTTAAATCCAGGGGTGCATTTGATACTGTTTCCCCCGGGGAAAAGTATCCCCTTAAAAAGTTGTGGGATAAGGCAGGTTCAGGCCAATTGTATTTATTGCAGCATGAGTTAACGCGACCATTTACAGTGATGTAGACTTGACTTTGGTATGTTGTTAGCTGTATTTGCTTCTACAGGCCTGTGTGTCTGGGCCTACATTTATCTCGGTTTTTTTTTCTTTCGAGTACTTTTTACAAGCAGAATGAGAAGTGAACTACTAGAAAAAGGTATCTGTTAATTATCTATATTACAGTAGGTTCCTTTTATGCCAAAGTGACTATCACGCCCTTAGTTTTAGAAAAAGCTATCATGCATCTGGAATGCTGGACTAATATGAAGTCAATCCATGGAGTCAGAGCTGGAATTTGGCTGTGTACGAGCCAGAAGCTGTATGGTGCAGTGGAAGTAATACAAATGTGTAGGACATGGGAATGCCAGCTCGTGTGGGTGCTCACACTGAGCATGCTAGTTGGTGTTAATACAGACGGAGGATAACGAGGGAAAATTCCCGGCAGGGATTCACCTGTGTAGGGTGAGGAAACAAATACTTTGGATAGGAAGTGTCCTAACTTTCCCTTTCCTCACTCCAAAAAGAATTAGCTTCTGATGAAGGTGAAATGATCAATCCTGCTGAAATAAAAATATCCTGTGATGTTGAGTGAGGGGTGTGTTCTGGGAACTTCCAGATGAGATTAGGATTTTGCAGACAGAAAGTCTCAGCCACAAGAAGCTACGAGAGTCCTTTTAGTCAGTATGAACGCCAAAATTTATTTCAGTCCCTGTGAAGATCCCATGATGTGATCTGCTGCTGCTTGAGCATTTGGCGGGCAGTAGAAAGTATTTTGCAGTTAGTTAAGCGGAGATGTAGAGGAAAAGAGTCTAAATGATTGCTTTTCTCCCAGCAGACATTAGTTGTCCACCCAGCTTGGAGTTTCTCCTACTACTTTTTAATGGAAAACCTTCTGTGAGAAAAGTGCAGCTTTTACAGAGGAAGCTGGTTTAAATTCACATTTCCATTTTGTTTGGTTAAACAGGTTAAAAACCTGGCAGTTAGACCAGGGGAAGGCTCTGTTGCAGAAAGCAATGGAGGGTTAAGAGCTTCAGTTCTCACAGTGCTGATATGAATCCAGTTTTATCTTAGTGGGGAATTGAAACCTGCTGTCATCCAGTGACACTGTGTTGGCTTCTCTGAAAACAGTTAGTAGTCTTAATGTCCGTTTTGCGGGAGCTGCCCCAGGGGGCAAGACCTGGAAGTGCCTGGGCCTGATGTCCAGTCCCTGTATCCCCATCCTGGGAAACCTGCTCCATGTGGCCCGGCTGGAGCAGGGGGTTGGACCAGGTGACCTCCGGAGGTCCCTTCCCACCTCAACCAGTCTGCGATTCACAGCCTCCTGTGGTCTGGGCTCTCACCCTCACCCCGTTAGGTCTTTTGGTCAGGGGTTGGGCACAGGCTAATGGATGTTAAAGAAGTTTGCGTTATTGTTTCCGAGCTGGGAAGCTCGGGAAGCTCAGGAGCACAGTGTTTTCTCGTCTGAGCCTTTTGAAGGATCTGGAGACTGAATTCAGTCAGGAAAACGAGGGAGCGGGTGGTTTTGCTGTGCGTCACACGATGGCTGTCATCTCTGGAAAGGAAGTGAATTCCAGCTGGAGATGTTAGTCTGCTGTGGTTAGAAACTATTATTTCTAACAGCCATGCATGTTAGTGTGTCTCTCTGTAAGGCCACTGAAAGAAAATCATCCCGTCATTTATATTTACAAATATGAGTATGGTATGATCTTTATCTCAATAAAAGCTTAGAACAGGTAAATTTGCCCTGTGAAGCTTGACTAGAAGAAATTGGGTATTCTTTGCTTGCCCAAAGGTAAAAATAGTATCTGTATAAAAACAACACGGTCAATTTAAGCAATAACACCAATTAGCTGGAAAAAAAAAGCACCAATATGCCAAAAAAAGCCCCCCAAGTAAGTTATGTCGCCTGAACACAATAGGAAGACAGCCGTCAAATTCACCTAAGCATCCACGGGAAAAGACGTATGATGTCTAAAAGGAGTCTTCCTCATCTGTTTATAAATGAGAAGATCTACAGTTAAAACAAGCCCAAGACAACATTCAAGACCCCACTTCTCCTTGTGACATCATAAGGGGGGGAGAGGGGTGGGTCTTATGGCACATTTTTCATCAGGCTTCGTTAGTTGGCCAGGGTTTATTGGCAGCAGTATCGCTTTCCCATCCCCAGCAGTGGGGAGAAGTGGGTAGCGAGAACTCTGACGTGGTGGAAACCATCCAGTGATGAAAGTGATGAGAAGACTTCATGCTGCTCCTTCATCTCCTGGATGCTGGGGCTTATTGCATTTTGGGGTGGTAGGAAGCCTTTTAAGCTTTCAGGGTCTCCCGTAGGGGACATTTGTCTCTTTGCAAAGCCAGCACCGTGAGCTGGGAAGCCTGTGGCTCCGTCCTGTCGTGAGTGGCAGTACTCGAGGGGACCGTGGGTCTCTCTTTGTGCCCTGGTGTCATATTGGGGTGAGATTCAGGCAGCCTCTACCTTCACTTCTGTGGGAAGGAACCCGCGTCTTAAGGGGTGGAGAAGAGCCGTGGTGGATGGAGATGGGTTCCCTCCCTCTGGAGAGCGGGACGACAGCGTGTCTGTTAATAAAGACAACCTTTGTCAGCAAAGCCTTGTCCTAACCTCGTTTTTCACCAGCTTTCCTCTGCCTCCTGTGACCTACTGAACGCTTCCACACAGCGTAGCCGAGAGGGACGCAGAGAGTAAATGGAGGCCTTGGATCCTTCCTCTCCAGCTGCCTTTGAGAGGTACCCACCCCCTTACGCGTCTGTGAGCCTCCTGAAGAGTCCTGAAAATGTGTAAATACGAACATGGCCTCTTTCATCATGCTTATTAAAAAGGTGCATTTTAAATACATGGGTTTAAAACCATGCGGTGGGGTTTTTTTGTGCGATGGAAGGAACCAGCTGTGTTGGCTGGGTTGTCCTTGCAGCATCCTCCCCTCTCCGAGGGCACCGAGGCTCAGGACAGCAGGAAAACGCTGGCAGCCATTCATCGCAGCTGATACCGTCTGCTCCGGTTTTGCCTGCTACAGCAGATCTTGAGTGAATTTCCTTGAGGAAAAGAGGAAAAAAAGGAAAAAAAAAAAAAAAAAAAAAAAAAAAAAAAAAAAAACAACACAACTCTCTCCTTTTAGGCTAAAGCTCTGGACCGAGCACCCCATTTTATGTGGCAATGAAATGGCGTCCTCCCACCCTGCCCCTCGTCACGTGCCTCCATGTGATGGGGAGCACAGCGTTCCTCTCACCAGCCCTTGCCTCCAGGCACCGGACAGACGGGACTTGCCAGGGGTGAGAGGCGTTCCTAAAGCTGTGCTAAATGCTCTGCGGAACAGCCCAGCTCTGCTAAGGCGGTCAGCTGTCCCCTAGGAATGCAATTACACCCAGAACAATACTGGGGAGGCGAGATAAGGAGGCTTTTTCCTTATTTCCCAGGGATTTTATAGCCTGAAAGCTGGTATACCCAGATTCCTTCAATATAAGGTTTGAACTGATGTTTGAATTTAAAATAATAAAACAAAAAATCACATCTACGTTAACAAAATACTTTTCGCTAAGGACAAAAGGCTTTTTAATGAATGTCTTTAAACGTAATAGAGGCCTTTCCTCTTTGTTTGCTGGGGTCTGACGCTGCTGTGAGCTCTGTGGCTTAAATGGTTCCGAGGCCGATGTTGAATACCTGGAAACCTGTGAAAGGCATGAGCGAGCGGGGGAGCTGAAGACACAAAGGCAGCCACAAGGGTCTGAGAATTGTTCCTCCCTTCTAGATACATTTATCCTCCCACAGGGAGCGGGGTGGTGGGACACGCAACTGCCCGTGCCCCTGCCGTCACGCCAGTCCTGCTCCCGCCTCTTGGAGCCCCTCCACTGCCTGGATGAAATTAAATCTTCACGGGGCCAAAAGGAGGGGAGAAACTCAAGCGATGCTGACCTTACAGCCTGGCGGTAGGAGACCTGTGTTCCACCACCTTGCTCCAGTCTGGCAGCATTTATTTTTACTGGGGGAGCTCAGGGAGCCACGGCCCCGTGCTCAGGGCTCCCACCGGGGCTGCGAGGGACGGTCCCTGTGCTGCCTCCCCCGGCGTCGCCGCCTGTCAGCAGAGCTGCCTCGCCAACAGCATGTGGGCTGCGGGGCTGTAAAACCCTAAAAAGAGATAGATAGATATATATATATATTTTTTTTTTTTTTTAACGGCACCACTTTCGGGTATTAGTTTTATGAGTACATGACCAAGAGACAAAAATGCTATGTTTTTTTTTTTAGTTTATTAGTAGATACCCAGTTAATGGATTCCTTCTGTTCCAGGTGAGATGCGGATCACACCTAGGAAACTGTGGGGTTGCCTCTTCTCCTGCTCCTGTAGGCACTTGTGAAAGAAACTGATGCATATTCAGGCATAATTATGCAAACAACCCCTGTGTCAGCGCACACATACATAGGAACACACATGCACACATATAAGTACTCCTTACATTTTAACATTATAACTTCATAATTGCTGATAATGGGTAAACGATATTTTTTTTTGTTTTTACAACTTTTTCTGGGGGTTCCCCCCAAAATGTTAATGCCTTTTATGAAAAAACAACAACAATCTCCCCAGAAGATACTACTGAAATGATAAACAAGTATTCTGTTTACCAAAACTTAAATTTTAATTGAAATAAAATTTCAACATGCAATTCACTACTGCCACCAAATAACTTTCAAAAACACCATCAAAAAATCCAGCAACATTTTCTCATTAAATTGCCATTGCTTTTTCTTCTCAGTGATTTTTTTTTCAGGGCTATTTTCCATTGATGGTTGGGGTGTTTTGTTGGTTTTGTTTTATTTCAGCCACAGAATCATAGAATCCCAGAATCACAGAATGACAGGGGTTGGAAGGGACCTCTGGAGATCATCTAGTCCAACCCCCCTGCCAGAGCAGGACCACTTAGAGCAGGTTGCACAGGAACGCGTCCAGGCGGGTTTTGAATGTCTCCAGAGATGGAGACTCCACCACCTCTCTGGGCAGCCTGTTCCAGTGCTCTGCCACCCTCAAAGGAAAGAAGTTCCTCCTCATGTTGAGATGGAACTTCTTATGCTCAAGGAAGGCCATTGGCCTTCTTGGCCACAAGGGCACATTGCTGGCTCATGGTCATCCTGTTGTCCACCAGGACTCCCAGGTCTCTTTCCACCGAGCTGCTCTCCAGCAGGTCAGCCCCCAACCTGTGCTGGTGCAGGGGGTTATTCCTCCCCAGGTGCAGCACCCTACACTTGCCCTTGTTGAATTTCATAAGGTTTCTCTCCGCCCAACTCTCCAGCCTGTCCAGGTCTCTCTGTATGGCGGCACAGCCTTCCAGTGTGTCAGCCACCCCCCCCAGCTTTGTGTCATCAGCAAACTTGCTGAGGGTGCTCTCTGTCCCCTCATCCAGGTCATTGATGAGTATATTGAAGAGGACTGGGCCCAGTACTGACCCCTGGGGAACACCACTTGTCACTGACCTCCAACTAGACTCTGTGCCCCTAACCACGACCCTCTGAGCTCTGTCTTTCAACCAACTCAAGTAATAATCTATTACATGGGCCTCCAAGAGGCTACTGTGGGATATTTGCCTGGGAGAAGCAAGTCCAAAGAGGAGGTCCATCTTGGAAAAGAATCCAGATACACAGCTCTTGCTGGGCAATAATATCTTCCCCAGCCCAAGACATACAGGGCATTGCAAGGAGAAAGAGAGTATTAATGAATTAGGTCAAAATAGTAGAGCAGAAAGCAAAATGTTCCTCATTCTCTTAAATTAATTTCATTGTAAGAACCGATCAGCTCATCTTCCCAGCGAAGGAAGAACGAGCACCAAACCTTTTGTGGTTCAGAACGGGGAAAGGAGTGACCAAGTGGCAATATGTAACAAAATGAATTTTTTTTCTTTTCTGCCAGAGGTGCTGCTGTGAGTTCAGGTCCTACTGGAATAGATTTGGCTCAAGAAATGGATCAGGGTTTGGATGGGTTTTTTTCAAGTAAATTTTATGTAAGGTTTGGCGGGGAAAGCTGTGGGACACGTTTTCAGCTTAGAGCTGCGCGAAGACTAATCCCTCTCTCCCCACCTGAGCGCTGATAATTTCTGCTTGTTTCTCTGACGCTGTAAAAACAAAAAACGGGCAGAAATGTGCTGTATTGATGGGGATCGGGTTTTTTGTTGGTAAGGGGTCTTCAGCGATGTATGCAGTTGATCTTCTGTTAGCTTCCCCAGTCTCAGGAGGGCTGGTGGAACTTCTGCAGTGATGAAAAATGCTGGATTTTTTCCCATACCAACACCTTCACTTTCCAAATTTGCATTTGGAGAAATACACCTGAATCCGTCAGTCTTTTACAGACTCTGGCACAGAATCCAGAGCATTTTTTTTTTTTTGTACTGACACATTTTTTTAGCCACTCTATCTAGGAGAACTAGGATTTTCTGTTAAAAGCTGATGTTTCTTGTCTGTTAAACCTTTTTTATAGATCTTACACCAGTCATCAGCAATGGCTCTGTCCTGAAGCAGGCCCAAGCAGGAATGCCATCCTAAAAGTTGGTAGATTTGAAATGTTTTTTTGTTTTTTTTTTTAATGGCTTTGATCTGTGTTCCTTAATCAAGTCATGAGACCTGGACCTTTAATGTGGGTATGAAAAAAATGGGTTTTTGTGCAGGCGGACCAAACCACAGGCTCTCTGCCTGTGTCATCCTCCGTAGAGGAAGGCGAGGGGGTGGATGATGAGACAAGGTCGTCGTATTACGCAGAAATTTCTCACGAGTCTCCCCAAATTAGGCTCTGGCAAAGAAGCGGACAAGCACCCGTTGTCCAGGACTTAAAAGACGGCAACATCACACTGTGGATTTTTCCCATTAGATTTCTGCTCTTTTCAGGAATCTGTGATCCCGTCCACCCCAAGTGTCCTCACTGATGGTATTTTCTGTAGGGACTCAACACTTATTCCAGTCCAGGCAGGACACGGTGGCTGTAGGGACTGCAGAAAGTCTCAAAAACCCTTTTAAAGGTTTGACCTTTCTGTCTTCCCCTTGAAAATATTCAGAATTTTTCAAGGACTGCAGCACAGTGTGTGGGGACGCGACGCTCACTTGACACCACAGACTTTTCAGAAGCCTAGTGAGATAATTCTGAGTTTTGGAGCGGCAGAATGGCAGCGCGCTGCAACTAAATCCTGTTGTGCATTTCTTACTGTGCTGAATTAGTCTAGCGTAGGACAAGGATGCCAACTTTGCCCCAGTATTTAATGGGAAGGATTTGGAAAAAGATGAGCAGAATCTTTTCCTCGTCTTTGTATTGACATAGATACTAATGATTTACACGGTGGAGTAAAGGCTGCTTCTGTGAAGGCAGAAGATGTTAGACCTTGCAGCAGGAAAAGAGAATATAGCTGCTTTCCTGTCATTATTAGGTTTTGTATTCTTTTGGTTTTCTGAATATATTCAAAAGGAAATAGAAAAAACTATCTCTAAGGAAGCAAAGATCTTCCTTCCTGTTGGGAAAGGAGTCAGCAAGGATGATAAATTCCTCGCCAACTGAGTCATTTCTTCACTTACGAGACTTCAAAGCTTTAAAAATTACTTTTTGGACCATGGATCTTAGATATGATATTGCATGCGCTCTTAACGGGCGAAGCTGATCTTTCCCTTGACGGGAAATGATAATAGAAAGATGGCAGGGAAATAAGTGGTTTTGAACGAGATGCTGCAATATCATACCTTCCCAGGGTAGCTCTAACAAATACCCTTCTATTGTATCACACACTGACAGAAGCGAGAGAGCGAGAGTTTAGGGCTGCTCAGTGCTTCCAGTGATAGTTGTCAAAAATTTACAGGCTAAGTAATTATAGGATAAATAAAGGAAAACTAAAATACAGTTTGAGTTTGGCAGTCATGCATTTTCTTGAAACATGCCTGGAAATGATGTGATTAAAACCAGGACCATCGCATACGGCATTTACTGACGCAGCAGGGAAAGTGAGAGTTTTTATATAGCACTACCTGTTAAAGCTCTGGCCCCACCGCGGCAGCCTCCTCAGCTCTCACCTTCTTTCTTGTGAGAACCTGTCACCAAGACTGCTGGTGGCTCCTGGTCTTGTGAGAGCTGAACAAACGTATTTGTCCCACTGCTTTCAACTCGTACAGCTACAGGGAATTAATTGTACGTTAATGCTGGGCAAATTTCAGAGCATGAACAGAGAGAAGTGGCGTGAAAGGGCATTACTTTCTCTTTTTTGAGTATCTGATGATGTAGTGACATGCTGATCACCACCATACTGGTTTTTCTAGCACTTGACCCTTCCCAAATGTTGTATATTTAACAGATTGCCCAGAGAGGTGGTGGAGGCCCCATGCCTGGAGACATTCAAGGCCAGGCTTGACGAGGCTCTGAGCAACCTGATCTAGTGGAAGGTGTCCCTGCTTCCTGCAGGGGGGGTTGGACTAGATGACCTTTAAAGGTCCCTTCCAACCCAACACGTTCTATGATTCTCTGATTGATTCTGTATCAATCCTAATTTAAGGGTCTAGGTCCTTAAACACCTAAAAACTTGATGATGGGACATGTAAGACTGTGCTTGCTCTGAGCGCTAATTTCTTTCGAAGGCTTTTGGCATTCATTAAGCCTTAGCTTAGGTGAACAGTCAGCGTGTTACATGGTCACAAAGCAAAAATCTAACATTTCTTGTGGAATCCTCCACAAAGAACTGTGGCTACCACTTTGTGGGATAAAACCCAGCTAAAAACCACACAACATTCAGACCGTTAAAGCTAGAAAAACCCTCCACTGTCTGCTTTGAGGTGCCCGTGGGAGCTCCTGCCAGAGGGGACGACGGCAGGAATCCCGCTTTCCTGGTGCCAGTGCATCTGTTGGGGGACAGGGCATCCCTCGTTTCTAGACATCTCTAATGATGCCTAAACAGAAGAAGAACTAAAACCTCACGGCATGACTTGGAATATTCTGAAATCCTTCCAAAACCTCCCAACTGGTCAAGCAAGGTTGAATTTAAGGCCTTGATAGCTTAAAGAAAAATTAACCATTTATCTAGATCGACAATTTAAGGCCTTGATAGCTTAAAGAAAAATTAACAATCTAGCTAGATCCACCTAGGGTCCAATTTACTTTATCTGGAGAAACTTCCTTTTGAGGAAACCTTTTTAAAAGTACTTCAACTTAATCTTACTCAAATTGGTTCCGTACCAGCTGTACAGATTTCCAATAAATGCATCACGGGGAGAAAAATAAAACCGAACAATAAATATGTGGTGTGAGCAGCCATAAAGGGGACCTGGTTCGAAGGGGAAAAGTACTGACCAGAAGATGTCTGCGGAAATACCGAGAGAGAAATTGCCTGCCAGCCTGGGAGCTGTGAGCCTGGGAACCAGACGGATCCTGAAGAAGCACAGCCAGCATCTTTGAAGTGCAGCTGGGTACCTGGAACTGGAGACGTCGCGAGATACCCTCAATAAGTGCAAAACCAAGGAACTGTAATGGTAACTTATCATCTGAAAAGCTGAAAAATAGTCTGGAAAGGGGGAAAACAACCTGAGAAAGCAAGAATTGGTAACTGCCGTTAGCTGTCTGAACTGCAAGAACACGAAAAGTCCTGAAAAATAAATATTGAGATAACAGAAATCATCTGTTGGCTGTCCCAGGTGAAAACCAGAAATTGGCTGCTCAGAGTGGTGGCGTCCTACACCTTCTTGTGTCTCTATGATATAAAAATGACTGCACCTACTTGTCCCGTTCCTAAACAGGTCTGCGTGACCTTCCTACCAGACCTTGGGCCCTCGCTGGGGACGCCTGGCCAATTCCAAACTCCGGGACATGGATCACCTTTGAAGTGAGACCCTGCCTGTTGCTTTACTGTTCCCCCGCTGAGCCCACGCCTGGGGCCGGTCTGGTTTGTCCTCCCACCCCTGGGATGGCTGGGTCCCTTCCGAGATGTGTCTGATGTGCTTGGTGCCACATACACACACGTAAGTAACCTATCCTATCTGGATCTGCTCTTACATCACTGGTAAGTTTGCTTCACTAGTAATAACTTTGTTGCAACCTGTAGTATTTTATATATATCTACTTCATTGCTACTATTATTGGCTGCTGCTATAACTGATGGTTGCAATACTTATTGATTGTTGCTGTATTATTACTTGTGGATAATACTTTGTAATAGCTCGATATACACATATATATTTGCCCACTTGATCATAGGCATACTTGCTAGTGGTGATTTGCGTGTGGCAATCTGTAATAAAGCGAAGAAAACTGGAGGATAAAGCCTCAGTGCCCTCGTGTGTAACAAAATCCTAGGAAGCCACGGTCACGACCCTTTAGGTCATGCCACCATGTTACAACTGAAGTCACCCAACCCCCGCTCTCAAGCGCAGGCTGCGAAATGGGCAGAAAAGAATAAGGAACAACACGCACAGAATTCTCTAATATCAAAATATAGCAATTTATTCAAGACACTGAATATGATCTGTTGATTCTCTCCTTAAAACAAATGAGCTACAATACACAAGGTGAATTTGAAGAAAGTGTGGGTGGGGGAGAAACAAATTAAGGGTTGATGTTGTTTCAACAGAACCTGGGAAATGCTGAAACAAGAACCAAGTCTGGCTGCAAGTCTGACACAGACAATAAAAACTGCAGAAGCCAGAATTCAGAATTTCAGTGAGTGGCTGAAAGAACATTTCTGCAATTGACAAAGAACCACATCTTTTAAAAAGGCAAAAGGAGGAAAAAAAGGAGGAAAAATTAAAAAGGGAAAAAGAAAAAAGAAACCCAAAAACAAAGCAGACCCTTACATTTGACAAAGTGCACTTCACTTGGCTCTAAAATTAGCTATTTTTTTCTTTTTTTTTTTTTTAAACAAATTAAAAGGACATTTCTAAGATGTAGCATGGGGTTAATGTGTGTATAACCCTGTAAGTCAGGCCCTTTAGTGCCCCATAAGGGACCCAGTGTTTTCTACATAAAAGATTCAGTATCCTTCTAACCCACAGAGTCGAGCGGTTTTTCAGAAACTCTCTTTTTTTCACTTCAAGGCCAGTTCCAGGCAGCCAGCAATGATAAAAATCCAGTAAACCTCTCTACGGTTTCACAACCCTGTTTGCTCGCTTGGGTTTTTCAATTTCTCTTCCGTTGCAAAGAACTGTGAACAAAATTATCAAAAAATATTGTATGAGAAAACTGCTGAAGTCCATCGGCCTCTTGCTCCATCCGTTCTGTTGCAGGGGAGCCACAGAAAGGCAGCGCTGGCCGGGGGAGGAAAGCGAGAGCTCCCACCAGGGCAGTTCTGCAGATCTCGGCTGAGACGTCCAGGTTGAACTCCAGCCTGGAAAAGCCTCTCTTTCCCCACGGCTCACCTCCTGAAGCAACCAGTCTGCTAGGCTGGGATTAACCTTCGCAACTACATCTTCTGCCTTCCCTAAGAGCTGCCCTCGTTTAAGCTGAGAGCTCTCTACTACAGTATCTTTGAGGATTTTCCAGTCTTCAGGGTCTTGGGGAGGGGAAGAAGGGTGAATTTTTTAGCTTTTCACATACGCTGCTTTCAAATCTGACTGTCCGTATAAAAAACTCTCTGGACCAGCAGCCTCTCACACATAGGCTTTGCAAACCAGCTGATTTTCAAATTTGGTTTCTCTTGGCTTCTCACCTGCGTGTAGGTAAGGCAGAGGTAAGGTGGTGTCCTGACAATTTAAAATAAGGAAAACGGAGAAAGAAACAGGCATCATGGGCACTGCCGAGTTATCTACAGTAGCTGTGTAGCCAGCCAGCCATGTGGCGCCGCTGAACTCCAACTGAGCAACCTCATCTCTTTGAATCCCAAGCTCTGCCCTATCCAGGTGTCACTCAAGGGACAGAGGTATGGCCAGGGCCCCATCCGCGCCGCCTGCAGACACGGAGCTTCTGTGTGTTATTCTCAGAAATGCCACCTAAAAGCAGCTTAGGATATTAACCGTGTACATGCAATGACTGCAATCAAATCATCGACCCAACCGTGCTTCATAAAACCACATTAAACCTTTGTATTCAGATTCAAGTCTCTCTTCAAACAAGTACTCTTTTTTTTTTTTAAGCAGTGACTTTAAATGAGTAGGCACACGTGGCCATTATAAACCAGTGCAAAACTGCCAGGTGATCATCTACAGCCCATGCTCTTGGAGCAGAAAACTAACCCCAACACATAAATGCATTTAACACCAAAAATAATCCTTGATACCTTCCAGTGTCCTATTCTTTGATATAAATTATAAGTGAGCCTAACTGTCATTAATAACCAATATCCCACGTAACTGTTTTCACCTCAGGACTGAGTAAGCCTTTTAGCAGTTATTTCTTTTCATTGTTTTCTCCTTTCCAAATGTGTATCTTTAAGAAATGCAGCTGAAGCTGGCAGTGGCTGGTTCCACTGGAAGGACTAAGATACCACGCAGATGCAAGCATGAAGAGAGGAAAACACAGGAGAAAAAATGAGGTACGATGCCGTGATGATGCCACGATGCTTGGCAGGTCTTGCACCACCAGGTCAGCAGTAGGGCTCTGGTTTTGCTCAGGTACAATCACAACTTCAGCAGCCGTGGTCAAATCAAAGGGAAGATCCTGTGTTACAGAAATAGTGACACAGGGCAGGAAGGTACTAGATGATGTTAAGGGGGTTCTCTGCTTTTTGTTTTTCTCTCTCCTACACACCCTAGCCCAGCCTGTGGACTGGGGAGGACACCTGTTTGACTCAGCCAGTTCTCAGGATTTGTTTAAATAACGGCTGCCACCACCCCACAGCTGCCTTATAGTTTACAGCACTTTCAGTAAACTCTGCCTGCGCATCCTTCTTTGCATCCATCATTTGCTCCTAGAGTAATGTAGTCTTCAGTAGCATCGCTGCAGATGTGTAGCTTGCAGAGGAAATCATGTCCAAAGTGGAGAGGTGGTGCTTTGGAAGTCTTTATTGTCATTCTTCCAATCATTTCACCCACTGTAACTTTGTGGTATATATGTTGAGACATAATTTATATACCCTTTATCAAGTCCTCGTCTAATGGAAAGTTCTACACGGTCTTCTGACCACCACACTGAGGACACCCACAAGGCTAAACCTGTCTGGGCAGACCTAGAGCTTTCCTTGTAGCACGCAGAACCAGATGGCTGAGGGTGACAGCAGCACCACAGACTGCCCGATGCAGTGGAAGAGCTGCCTCCAGGTGTGTGCCGACCATGGATGGAGAGCAGCTTGGCAAGAGTCTGTTCTTCAAATATGACAGTCAATAGATCTCGGTCCAACTGGTCCCATTAAGTCAGTGGTAAAATATCACTGACTGACTGGAAGAGAAACAGCCGAGTGGGTTGGATAGCGGAGGACAGTCTGCTCAGCATGGCCATGGGCAACCAAACCCACCTTCTGTATGACATTTGAGCTATCGCTAGAGGAAAGAAGATAAACAATCTTTTCCCCCAGGTTACCAAGGGCAAACGAAAGTATGGACTCAAGAAAATGAATGCTATATTTATAGTCTCAAATTTATGAATCCCTTTTAATACGTGTACACTGCCAAACAGCCACAAAAATGAAATCAGACTGTATAAATGGCTGGCTGCTGGAAAAGGACTCTTAGTAAATGACTGGCATTTGTTGTATCAAATGGCATTTTTTCTTACAGCACTTTCTGAGAGAGAAGAGAAAAAGGATACTGCACCTTTCATGTTCCTTGGACTCCGTGTCATTCTTTTTGCTTGAATTACACAACTGGTCTACATTGGGTGGCCGTTTTAGGCTTTTAAAACTGTTTAACATAAAAAATATTTTTTTTCCAAAAATACACTGGGTTCTTTCTGTTAAAAGTCATCTTTCTCCTGTAAAAATCTTCCCCAGCACTGCATTCTTATATAAAGCACTTATTACACAATTTGCTGAAAGTGCCCTTGAGACGCTAAGATCTGAAGCATGGAGGATTTTTTTTCTTTTAAACGGAGAGAAAAAAAGGAAAAGGAAGAGAGAGAAGAGAGGAGAAGCAGTCTGTCAAAAATTTTCATTGTCATGTCCACCTGGCTGCATCTACTATGGGCATACAGGGAAAAAAGGGCAAGAAGAAAGAGGAGAAAAACAAGGAAGGAGAAGTTGGGAGTGGAAGGGAGAAATAAAAGGAAAAACAAAGGTTTCATCCTAAGCCTGGGATCCTCCAGGCTGTAATATTCCAGCTGATAGAAAAACCACTGAACAAAAAAAGTAGTCTAGAAAATAGAAAGTGTTGTGATTACAAAGTTGAGCATTTCATCAGTACAAACTGGTCTTTGAACGTCCTTTGGGAGAGCAACTGTAGTGTCCAAATTGGAAGGAAAAAATACAACACCGCATGGAGGAGGATTTTTTTTCCCTTTTGGTTTATCACAGCATTTTTCTTTTTTTTTTTT